>JAPYZL010162958.1:0-13001 GCA_030522825.1 Platygaster orseoliae
GTGAAATGGTGGGAAAAAAGATGAAGTGATTACATTTATGAATGAATACGATTTGAAATCGATTTTCAACTATTGTTTTCGACCTTTTTTCTTTTTCACAACCCTCATTTCTGTTATTTATATCAGAATAGAACGTATAGAGTGTACGGAGACATAAATATGTATCAGAGCAATAATATGGTTAAATTGAGGGAAAAAACCGAAGAACTCGAATTTTAGCAGTTTTTCTTCATTTTTGGCTATTCTCATCAATTTTATTACTTTTCTGCGACGCTTTGATTTTGGAATATGAACTAACTGACTGGTATTGACTTCTAACGATAATATTGGATAATATTCAAAGCAAAACAATATCAAAAAATTTAGTTTTTATAGAGACAATATGAGGTTTAAGCGATTTTTAGCCCTAAAACCGAATATTGCAATTTACCAAAAAATTTTCAACGCCATGGGGAAAAAGTAAATGTGCAGTTTTACTATCTAAGGGGTCCCCAACACAATGCTATAAACGATTAAGCCCTAAGTGTGCATCTGAAAATGATGGTTCCTTGTCAGTTTTTTTCATTCCTTTTACCAGTGGCGTAACTACCACCGGTCCTACCAGTTTCAGAAACCGGGGCCCCTAGCACTAAGGGCCCCCAAATGTTTTTAGAGAAAAAAATTTTTTTCTAATCTGAATATAAGAAAAGAATGTTCAATACGAAAAAATAAAAAATTTTGATTTGTTCTAGTAATTATTGTTCGTTGCCTGCTTGATATTATATTTCTATTGTGTTTTTTCTTTTTCAAATTTTCACGCTATTTCAGTCGATCATGTTTTCCACGTTCCATTCTTGCGAATATTTTTTTTTCGTTCAAGATTTCGAAAGTTTGTCACACTGAATTGAGAGGGACCAACATCGAACAAAAACAAACTTCTGTTAACAATCCTTGTTGCTACTGCATGTATTATTATTTTTTTAAGTCAAAATCATGAGTTTAAACGACTTGTATGTGGTTCAAATAATGAGTGTTGGAGTTAAAGTTTAAACGTGAATAGCTGTTTGAAAGGGTTAATTTAAAGGCAAATTTCGAAGTCAATGTACCTCTGATAAGTGACTGCAACTTTAGAATATATATTATAGATCTTAAGAATATTTCCATTCGGTTATGTTGTGACATTCGCATCATTCAGCCTTATTTGAAAATGAAAAATTCTGCGGAACAATAAATATAAGTTACACCATCTGAATTTCTTAGTGAAAATTATTTTTTCTCTGTTTTCCAATATTGAAATTGCTCAATCCGCAATTTATAGTCTAACGTTAAAATTTAAGAAAAACATTGAAAGATTAGAAGTAGAAATTCAAAATTTGAATTACATGAACTAAAACTAAAATTCAGAATTAAAAATTTAACAAAAATGAAATCCAAAACTCAAAATATTAACACGTACATGATTCAAAATGTTCAGTGTAGATTTCAAGGTTCTAACTGCAAATAAAATATTTAACATCAAGAATGGAACGTTCCATTCAAAATTTATTTAATTATACTTGAATTTGAAATCGAAAATTCACAATCATGACGACATATGCAAAATTAGAAATCTTTGATTAAGCATAAAAATTACAATTTCAGATACAAATTTCCAAGATTCAGAATTTAAAATGGCAAATTTTTGACAGCTTTTTGACAGCTAGAACCAAGAATGCGAAATTCTAATCGCACAGAAACCATTTAAAATCCTTTATTAGTTATATATTACAATTTTCAATTAAAAATTAAAAGTATTACATTGAGGATTTGATAAATAATACTCGAAAATAATTTACTTGACAGTCAAACATACAAAATACCAACGCAAAAATAATTATAGCAATATACAATGGATGGTAAAAGTAAAAAATATGTTTTCAACAAATGCTTTTAATGCTAAAAGTGTATCCAAACCTCTAAATTTTAAAATTCAACATTTTGATAAAAAACAAATTAAAATTGTATGACTCCAAATTTGAATATAATATTTTGAAATGAAGATAGGTTAATCGAAATTCGAAATTATAAATCTAGAATCATAAATTCGAAATCGAATAATTCACATCAAAAGTCTGAAATTGTGAATACGATAAATATATACATTCTTGGTCAAAAAAAGAAATTAAGATATTAATAAATGAGAATACAAAATTTTCAATTTAAAGTAAGAATTTTCGATTTCACATTTACAATTTTGGATAAGAAAACTAAGATTCAAGCTTTCGATTTTTTTTTTATAATATAGCATAAATTAGTAGCTTTATACATGAAGATAGGATATATGTTTGCAATGAAACAGTTGATCACTTGATCCTTTTTTTCGACACCATCTGAATCTGTACCTTGAATAGTAAATCCCTTTGAAATCCTGAGCAATGAATATTTTTATTTAAGATGGGGGGAAGGGTGTTGAGGAGGAAAAGTTTTAATGATTCAAAAAATTTTCCTGTTAAGGGCCCCCTAGTAAGAGTCCGACTGGAGCCCCCATTTCTATAGTTACGCCACTGCCTTTTATCATGCAGTAAATTGGATAAAAAATTTTCATCTAGAAATTTATGAATAAGAAACACCTAATTCAAATTATAAGAAAACAAATCATTTTTCAAAAGAATTCGTATGAATACAGTTAATTGAATATTGTGTTACAAGATACGCAAAATTTTCAAAATTCCTGTATCCAAAATATCAGAATCCCAAATTTTTCTATTTTTCTAATCTTGAGATTTCAAGTCTCTCAATAATTGAATAACAATTTTTTTTTAAAGGATTGTATTTTTCACTTTGATTTCGTAGTAACTTCACATAAAAAAATTGCCAGAAAAAAATTAACATGAAAGATTAGAAACGATTGATTTTCAATAAGTCGGTAGTATTAAGGTGAATTTTTCAGTAAAAATTGATTCAATAATAAAATCAAAATTTATGAAAAACCGAAGGTACTGCGATATTCTTCATCTTTTAATTTAACAAAAATTTTCATGATAATCCCAACGATTTCAACCGATTTTCAAATTTCAAATCTAGTTAGCGAAGGGGAACAAAGATGAAAAAAGGTGAAATCAATGCAGACTTCAATTTCATTTCACTTGTAAAGCAAGAAAAAACGCTAATAACTACATATTTTGAAACCAAAATGAACTTGAAAATATATTCAAAGAAGTTGAAATGAACACGAACTTTCGATTACGAATCGGTACATGTCTTACTCAAAAAAAAAAGAATGTCTTCGGAGAGTTTGCTCTATTCTTTGAATAACAAAAAATTGACGTAGTAAATACACAAAAATGATGTGTAAAGATTGACTTTTCTCAACAGACTGTAAAAATGTAAGATATTTTTGGGAATTTTCTAAAATTTGTACTTAACTGAGAAAATGGTCTATATAATATTTGTTAGATAATGCTCCATATTTTTCTTCAAAATTTTCATGATTTCTTGATCTTTTGAAGCAAAAAACATGAAAAAACTTTTTTTTTATTTTTTGTTTTAAGCTTTCAGCTTTTTATTATGCCCTTATTAGGAAACGACATTTACATGAAAAATGGTTATTATTAAAAGTTTTCGAAAAAAAATAAACTGATCCCATTTTACATAAGAAAAATAAAAATGCGTCAGAAGGATATTACCTGTATGTTGATAGTAAAATTTACTTTCAGATGTCAATGGATTTCAATATTAATAAGAAAATTTTTTTATGTAAATGTAGTTACCTGACCCGAACCCTGTAAAAGACTGAAAGCTTGAAATAAGAAACAAAAATTAGCTTTTCATGATTTTGACTTCAAGGGACTGAGAAATCATGAAAATAAAGGTCTACATAAATTTTTATTACCGCAAAACACAAAACTTCATTAAGATTCTAAAAATCGTTATAAATTATTAAGTGATATATTTTCAGTTTCCTGATTATAAATTTTCGTTTATATAGATAGGTTTTCATGATAATATTTTTCAATTTTTTATGAATCGAAACATCTGTCCTCACCGCCACTTATATTTTTGAGCACTATAAAGCTAAACCAAGTGTATTTTAAGGTAAAAATATGCATTTTACACGCATAAAAAAATTTGCAGCCTCATCGTTTGATCAATAATCCAGTTTCAGAAGACTTTACTTCAACACTTTATTACTTCCTGCTCTGTATAATTGGACGACGTCGCGGATTTTGAGTGCTCACCTTGGATTACTTGCGAATTAATCTGGATGAAAAAATTGATTCAAAAAATTCCGTACAATAATTAAGGAACTTGGAATCTTTTTCTTTTCTTATCTATATAGATTCTAATTTATCAACATTTTCCTCAAAATAATTTATAGCAATCATAATTTCTTGGTGTGCGCAATACAAAAAGTTTGACTGAAACAAAACTTAAAATAAATCATAATCGTAATAAAACTATTCTTCTGGGAGTACTGCAGCTGCTTCTATTTCAAAAAGCAAAATTTTTGTACTTTTCAATTTACACATAATAATAATTTAGGATATCGGAATCTTTCGTACTTCATTTATATAAACAGATCCTCATTTATCAACATTTTTTTTCAAAATAATTCACAGCTATCATTTCTTGGTGTGCAATTCAAAAAGTTTGAGTGAAACGAGACTCTGAATAAATCGTAATCGTTAAAAAACTATTTTTCTGGAAGTACTGCAACTGCTTTCATTTCGAAAAAGCAAAATTTTAACTTATTCACTTCGATGCATTCATACATCAGCCACATGAAACAAAGATGACAGCTTTTGAGCATAATGATGATAGGGACCAACGCAACATGAAAGTTTTACGAGCCGCGATACCTTTGAATTACAGAGGTCACATGCATTGCAGCTTTCCCCAGAGATTTGACATTAATCTTCAAACACGCCATAATGCGACGCAGCGAGCGTACGAGGAAAAGCGAACGAAAAGAAAATTCATGGGGCGTTATGAAAATGTAATAGACCCTTTGGCGAAAAAAGACGTTCGAATACGTCAAACGCGTTTTTCTCAAATTTCGAAAATGCAACTTGTGTAATTTGAGCTGCAAAATGCATTCCAATTTCGCTACTCGCGACGAACCTTCGTTGTTACTTACTTTTTGAATAATTCATATGCAAAAGCGTCCTCGCGAACGCTGATTATGAAAAATGTGCTTTACAAAAATTGAAATTTTGAATAGTGATCTTGATGAGAAAAAAAAAAGGTATTAGACATTCTTGAAGAGAAATGCGCCTGCATTATGAATGACGAGACGAGGACATTCCCTCGCAGTCTATTGGATAATTGGAATTTTTTGCGATCGATTGCGTTACGTCGAAGTGGAGCTTTCCATCATTTTAAGATAATGACGACACGCGATCGATGATGATGACGAGGAAAAGCAAACCACTTTACTTTTGTTGACTTTATCCAGAAGTAATAAAATCGAAAAAAAATTTTAAATTATATAATAATATGCTCATATCACTTGTGACATTTTATGGCGTCTTCAGTGGCGGATCCAGTATTTCAAGAAGGGGGATGGTGGGTAGAAAATTTTTGCTTCCATAGGAAACAATTATTTATCCAAAAATATATGTAGGATTCAGGATCTTCCTAAATTTTTAAAATAATTTTAAAAAACATACTTCAATAATTTATTAATTAATAGTTGCTTTTTTTCAATTTTGTTAATGAAAAATGAAACTGTTCGCCCTGAATTCTATGATTTTGCATCTTCAAACAGTCATTACAAAATTCTAGGAAATTTTTTTGAGAAGGCTCGAATATTTGAAAATTATCGAAACTAATTACAGCCATTGTGTTATTTCGATGTTTGTAAAAAAGATAATATTTATTTCTCAATAATCTCGATTTACCTTAACCTTTGTAAATCCAGTTTTTATATCTTCATAAACTTCTATAAAATTCATCAAAACTATAATATGATTTTGCAAGACACAGAATGTTTCATAAAAATTTTATGAAGTATTTGTATACAAATAGATATTTTGATTAGAAATTTTTTATTTTATAGGAGATCCAGTAAAAGTTATATAAAGATTTTATGATAATTACGATCGCATTATGATAACAGTTTTAATTGCAGTTATGACTTAAAAATTAAATTATATTTTTCAAAAATATCCAAATGATCGCGAATTCATATTGAAAATATTTTCATAATTATTGTACATAACATTCACAATCACAGATGTTCCAACTTGATTATTTATTATAATAATTTATTATATTTTGCGATGGTTTCTGCTTTTATTTCGCCAAATTTGACAAAACTATTGGGATAAAGCGAAAGAAATTTAAAAATCTCCGTTCCAGTCTCAAAAATCCATTCAAAACTTTATTTTATAACAAATTAAAATCTTTCACAATTATCGGTTATGATTTGGCAAAAGTATTGAAAATTATACGATAAAACTCCAGTACTATTCTAAAAAGATTAGGAACTCAACAAAAATTTTCCGTGAATAAATAAAATTTGAGGAATGATAGCATCCACGAAATTTTTTGCTGTGATGTCATGTAATTTGATTGAAATGTTGAAAATTTAAAAGAATTTCACACTAACTGTAAAATTAAATCAAAACTTTTTTCAGAAGAACATAAAGTCGTGTGAAATCAGTTGTCGACATACTTTCTTACCCATTTTAGTCAGAATTCTGGAGAATTATTGAAAGTATTCAACTGAACCATTATTATGAGCAACCTGAAACTCTACTACTTTTAATAATTCATCAAAAAAATTAGAAAAGCATTTGTATATAAATAAATAATAAATCTGTAATGATTTTTTCACTTACATTTCACCAAAATCGACGGTATTATAGAAAATTTTGCAAAAGAACTCCAAAACTCTTCAAAACTAATTGAAAATTAAAAAAATATTTATTTTTGAACAAAGTATTAATGACTTTGCATGAGTATAAAGTATACTATAAATAAATCACTTTCGGATAATTCGGTAATGTTTCCGTTATAACTCGTAAAATTTATTCAGTTCCAAAAAATGAAAATTTAACAAAATGAAAAAATTCTCCCTATTTTTTTTGTTCTCAGTCCTAGTTGCCGATTCAGCACAGCAATTCAGCCACCAGTAAGAATATTATTGGTGCTAGCAGTTTGGGCTCCAAGTGCATTGATACTTTTGGGATGCTACATGTACGTTTATTGGGTTGCAAGGGCTCACGCTCGAGCTATTTACACAGTAGAGCTCTCGTTTAGACATCAAACTCAAACTCTGGCGTTACCTCGATACGGGCAAACCCTGGCTATTACCGTCGGAGCGTTTTTCATTTTATGGCTTCCATTCCAAGTAAGTGTTTCGTCCAACAGCAAATATCTTTATCTCATTAGACTAGCATTTTCGCGATACTACTGGATTATTGTATAAACATAAAAATACTTTTCTCATCTCGGAAAAGAATATACATCTCGGCTAACCTCGTAAACCAGATGACACTCTTTTCCATGCATATCGTAAAAACGAAAGCTCCCTGTCCCTGATATAAAAAAATGTTGACGCTGAAAGCTCGTAGTAGCTCTATGAGAAAAACTTCACATAACATTTTTAGGCCGTGAACTAAAAACGACATTCACTTGGGAAGCATATTAATGTCTCTCAATAACGGCGTCATTCGAAGAATTATTATTTTTTAAGGTAGAGAAGCTCATTCATTATGTGCGTAGCAGATGTGCCAGCATTTTAACATGTTTAAGATCGAATGCAAAATGAGAAAATGTTCAAATGGATTGATTTGGCATTAGCTTAGAAACAGGTAAAGTGTAACGCTTGTGACTTTTTCAGGCTTGCATGCTGCTAGACATGTTAATCGAGACCCAAGTACTGGCAGAATGGACCATTGTCTGGCTGAATCTGCCGATACTGGCCCACAGTGCCATAAACCCCTGGATATACGCCTTCCACCACGGGGAAATGCGAGTGGCGGCCGGGAAAATCGCCGAGGACTTAGTTGGTGTCTTTGGCATAACACCCAGCAACTACGGATGTTCCCCAGCAAGACGCGACTCCAACACGAACGTGGAACTCGACGACGTCAACAGTTGCGAGGCTCGTCGCGTTGCGATTCCAGACTGCTTTGCGGCAAAGCAGCACAACTGCACCGGCGGAAAGTGCGTGGATCTTTCCGGCAGGCACATTGAAATTTCACCGGAAGCGAACGACGTGAAATCCGTTTCCGGCAACTGCTGCCAGATCGACATCATCGAAGAGGATATACGCGACCTAGCCAAGATGCTCGACCCGAGCTACATCATCGACAGGAACCGCGTGATCGACTCGAACCACAACATCGACAAGATCAAGAATCTCAAGTACCTCCTCGACCCCACGTTCAACAAGATACGTCATCTACGAAGACTTAATCACAAGAGGTTCAACAACAAGAACCTCGCAAGTTTCTACGAACCACAATCGGTGTCTTACCAGAATTTGGGGAGCAATATGACGCTTAGTAGCAAAAAAATACATAAGACCAACACCATGTCCGAGCCGGTGCTGAACTGTCCAACGTTCGTGCGTCCAGCTGCTTCAGCTCGATGTGTGAATTCCAGTAAGTATTGCAAAAAGAAATCAAATCTGTCTTCAGTGTCAGATCCCAACATCAAAGAAGCAACGACCCAAAAGCTATCGCCGAAAAACACACAGACTTTGTCAACTCAGAGTCTTGACCCAATAAATGGGGGCATCGATAATATCAATGTTATGGACAGAAACTTGACACAGTGCAAACATGCAGATTACCAAAAGAAACGACTGCCTTTGGCGAGATCCAGAATCATAGTTAACAAGCTAGGTTCTAAAAGTCCTACTCTCGATTTGCCACCTCGCGATTCGAGTTGTCTCTCGCTACCTAATACGAGTTCAAGATCTAACAGAAGTAGTCCATTGCTCAGACCATCGTCCAGCAGATACACTAACGCCAGTCCAAATAGATTGATGGATTTCTACGATGAAGCTCGAGATGAACCTACTCAATTGCCCAGAATAGTGAGGGATTCCGAGTTTTTTGTGCACAAGAGTTCAGACATCACCGAGCCCGCGCAATACAAACTTCTCGAACCATACAGAGGATGCTTCCTGAAAAAACCCACTGCTCAATCCGAGCCTTCCAGTCCTGTAGGTCCCATATCAATCAATTCATCAAAATTGGATGACCTGGTGGAGGATCTCGATAGCAACAGCAATCCTGAGTCTTTGCAAGCATGGAATTGCTCCACGAAATTCTCCGATCCCGAACATATTCCATCAGTTCTACTGAGCATACAAGACTATAGTGATCTTGATACTCAAGTAACAAGAAATTCAGCCGATTGTGTGGATCCTAATCAACTCACAGAAGCGTTACTTTTGGAGCGAATTCGCGAATTTCGACTCCCAGAGCCAATTTTTTCAGAGCACAACTCCACAAGGTAAGATAACTCTTGATAAAATCCAATTAGCTAGCTTGGCCACTATTGTTCTTTGATTGCACCTCGTTTAACACTAATAGAAATTTTATTTCATATTTATTTTGGACTTACATCTAACTTCTATCTTAGATTATAACGTACAGTACATACACATTTGCTTATTCAGGTATAGTTCCAGACGACCATCAGATTCCAGATGGTCCGAATCATCGAGAAGCCAGGAAATGCTGCCGAACGTTAGCGAGTTCCCAGTATTCCCGCAATCCTATTCGGTCAACAATTTCAAAACCTGCACTAGCGGCAGTGACATCACATCCTGCCTGGACCCATTCATGTGTCCAGACACACTGAGCTCATCCCTGCGCGAATCCTTTTTCAGCAACGTGTCCGCTAACGATTCCGACACTCTAATGTCGTTCGAAGAGTCTGCTGAGGAACAAGACTTCAACGGACAACAAGACTCACATGCTCCACGTTCTTCAACTAGCAATATTCATCTTGGCAATTTGGGCATCGCCCACGGGGAACAACAAAGTCGCTCCAGTGAATCAGGCTTGAACAACAGGTCCAGCACAACGATGACATTGGAACCGTCGCAACATCCGAGTATGCGTCAAATGAGGCTCGCCAGCAGAATCATCCTCAACGACTTGTCTATAAAAAACGACGCTAAATGTGCTCCCTTGAGTTTGCCCACGCCCACGAATATTGCTACTCCAACTTTCGATATGGTCACCGAAGTTAACAGTGAGAACGGTGTAGGTGTAAGGGTCTAAATGTCACATATGAGCGTGTATGCATGACGAAAGTACTTGTAGATTACGCATCGATTCTTTCGCGGACTGAGTTTTGCGTTAGTGTGTCTGCATGTGTGTTAATAGGAGAAACTTGGAAACTTACCAGCCATCCGTTAGAGGTTTTTATTTATGCAGGTTGCTTCAAGAGCGACGCAAGTTCCGGAAACAACAGATTCCTTAGTGTTCAAATTCGAGACGGAAATTGATGATCATCTCAACTGAAAACCCTGATGACAGGCATAACATTTTTCAGAATTTGCGTCAATTTTGCACAACCGTCAAATTAAGAATGTTGTCGCAAATTTTCGGAACCATTTATTTCGTACTTTGAAAAAAATTGCGTTTTCTCATGAAGCCTTTTCTTGATCATTAACTCGTCTTCAGTTTTTGATATTTCTCAAGACATACACAACTTTGAAGAAAACCAAAGCTATAAGTCGCCGGGATCAGCGGGTTTAATTAATCACTTTATAATAGTAATCCCATTATGATATTACTACAAAACTTTCGGGACATTCAAGATAACGAACCGAGAAAACTTCCCTCCGCGATAACATTCCTAATTAAAATTTATATCCTTCATGTAACTCGATTCTCTCTAAGCCGGGACCGAAGAACGTCGATCGGATTTTAATTACATAGTCTTTGCGGATACTAACGACATTCTTATCCGTTTTTATGATACTATTCTCTATTTTCCATGACTATGAATAATTTTATCCAACGATTCGAAGATATTGACTTAAATAGTACGCCGATGTAGGGAAATCGAAAGTTGCTTCGTATACATAAATCATAATGATCATGGGTCTCTAAAATAACACCCATTGTCAGAAAAATCTATAGAGATTTTAATTTTTTATGAAAATTTTCATGAATCTTTCTGATAGTGCAAGGATTAATGCAGTTCACTAAGAAGAACAATTTATAGATTAAACAGTATTATTCGTTTCTAGTCGAAAGTTCATTTTTGTCACCGTTTTTGTCACTCATCAACAGAAGATCACTCACTCGTACGTGCCAAGAGCTAATCAAAATACATTTTCCAAGCCGCTGAAGCGCAGATACTAGTTCAGCGACATTCACTTAAAAGTTCCATAAAGAATTTCAATGGAATTTTTATCAACATTTCAAACGTCCAGAAATCAGTGGTAAACATGAGAGGGTGAAAAGAAGAGGGGGGGGGGAGAGTTACATTGAATTTTTAGTGAGGTTTCAAAGCATTTTTCATCATTTATGGAGACTTGAAAACTGGTTATTTGTTTTCTGGCTTTTCGCGTTGTTTTTGAAAGTATTGGCCGATTTTTCAAGGGTGAATGTCGAATTTCGTAAACTGAAAAGGATCAGCAGGGATTTTTATTCAGTTTAGATTTTTTTTAATTTTAGAGACTTAACCATGAAGTTTTGTTGGAATTTTAAAATTCTTAAGAACTCTTATTGATGAGTTGAGCTATTCTATGAATTGTCGGTCGTTCTCGAAATATTGAAATTTATGTAGTTTATTTCAAATTCATGATTTTATCCTTTTTAATCACTTCGGAAAAAGTTAATGAATTGAAAGTATATTTTTTGAGATGTGATGAATTTTCATAAAAGATTCGAACCTTTCAGATCACACAGAATTGGAACATCTGTGGCGATATATATTAACTTTTTTAGCCACGTAATTCAACATTAAAACTTCGTTCTCTGTTCGATACATTTCAAAAACTCTACATTTCCTCGAAAGAACTTTTCAAACTGCATTATTTTTAGGTTGTAATATTGTTTTACAAAATATTGTTTTACAACTTCTAATTTTTTTATTTTTGCCAAGAAAATTTGAAATGTCAAAGAGAATTCTTCTAAAATCATTTAGAAATCATTTAAATTGTTGGAAATTTCTAAAAAACGAATATGATTCTATAGAACTTATAAAACACACACTGTATCACCTAAAAAAAACCTTGATCCGTCACTAAAGAAAATCATGAAAGTTATTCATATCGTTTTATTTTTTAACTTTTTTCACTTTGACATAGAAAAAAGGTAAAATCTTAGACCATATAGTATACAGACTGCTCCTTAAATATGACGGAGTGAAGTCAATAACAAGGGTGGTGCAAGTTTGATTTAAACTTTTTCTAATTTGCGTTGCCGTCAGTCTAAATGCTGCAAAAAACATGACGATTGCAGAAAAAATTGTTTCGCTCAACTGTACGACTAATTTTAACAATGATGTAACTCACATAAGAATTTCAGTATTTTGCTAGTATTTTAAAAATAATAGACTCAAAACAAGCTTTTAGCACGATAATGACGGCGCAGCAATAATCATACAAACGCTATTTTACATACCTCAAAAAATTAAAAGATAAGAAAAAGTTGAAAACATTCAATCATTGTCTCAAATATAACCTCTTTATTTATATAATTTGTATATGTTTTTTTTTTAAGTAAATCAGAAATCAACAATTTCTGCTCCACAGAAGCTCCTTATTGATGTACATCACTGGTAGGCCTTATAAGTCAAACTTGCATCAAGTGACTAAGGATGTTACTATCACGAAATTACTTTTTATAAAACAGCACCCAAATTTTAAATCTTATTCTCTACATCATTGTAAATTTTCCAAATGTTCTCCTCCACCTAACAATAGATATTTATGCTACAAGGAAGAAAAAGGATGATTCCAATGAGTGCAAAGTTGGGCACGAGCGAAGCGAGTGCGCAAGTGCACTCGTTGGAATCATCCTTTTTGTCTCGTGTAGCATACAATATTTTTTTCCATGCAT
>JAPYZL010162972.1:0-20823 GCA_030522825.1 Platygaster orseoliae
TGCAAAAAACATCCTTAGGCCGAGTACTTTTGAATATCAAATTACGAATTTGAATCAGCTCGGGGGCCGATTTCACTTGAAAACCCGGCTATGCCCTTTAAACCTTACGAACTTGACCCATCAAAATTGAATAACCTTTCGATTCTAAAACCAGTATTCCACTTAATTCCACTGACTTGATATAAAATTATACATTTACTCATATATTGTATCACGAATTCGTCCTTACATATCTATTAGTTTTCAACTTAACAATTCAACAATCTTTGATAATCAATCTTACAAGTTGAATTAAACAAATCTGTTAATCGAATCGCAATGAATGTTTCAGACTTGGAGGCAGTGGTCCAGTAATTTGGTCCTATTTTGCTGAATTCCAACCGAAGTCGAAACGAGGTTCGATGCTGTCGTTTATGGCAGCTTTTTGGACTTTGGGAAATCTCTTCGTAGCAGGTAATAATCGACCAAACTTCGTGACGACAATTGTTGTGGTCAAATTATTCTTTTTGCATGATCACAATATTCTTGTATGAGAAAGTAATATTGATGCCATTATTTTCCAGGACTCGCATGGTTGATAATTCCTCATGAAACGGGTTACGTTACCCCGACATTCAAGTACAACTCATGGCGAATTTTTCTGCTCATATGCTCGACTCCCTCGTTTATCGTGGCGGGATTACTGATGCTCCTCCCAGAATCCCCGAAATTTCTCCTTTCTCAGGGACGCTACGAGAAAGCTCTCGAAATTTTCCGCAGTATCTACGCCATAAATACCGGCAAACCTCGCGATTCTTATCCGGTAATAATAACCACAACATTAATAATAATAACAATATTAATATTTAGTAATTAATCAATTAAAATAATATTATTACCTATAAAATTATACAAAAAAGCTTCAATAACCAGTAAAACTTGGAAACTATAACAAATTCCGACTTGTTATTAGGTGAAAGAGCTGATTTTGGACGAGCTGGAAGTGGCAGCGATGGAGTCGTCGAAGCAGCCAGCATCGGAGAAGAAAAAAAACAAGTACAAAATTATGATAAACGACATTATGGACAATAGCAAGCAGCTGTTCGTCTCGCCAATACTACGTTTCACGATTATCTCGATCGTGATAAACCTGACGTTCCACATCGGCTACTACGGGCTGATGATGTGGTTTCCCGAGCTTTTCAACCGCTTCGACAAGTTCAGCCGTGATAAGCCGGGCGTCGAAGCCACCATCTGCGAAGTCACCGAGTACGTTGTCAACGTGACCAGGTTTCAGAAACAAGAAAACACCTGCGGCGAGCCAATCGAGTCCTCCGTCTTCCAGGAGTCGCTCATCACCGTCGCCTCGGCCATACCCGCAAACATCGTCGCCGTTCTCTTCATGGATCGTCTTGGCCGCAAATTTTTCCTAGGTTTTTGATTTTCTTTGCTCTTCATTTTCCCTCATCCCCTCCTCTCCATAGAAAAATCGGAGGTTAAATTCAAAAATGGAATTATTCGAGATTGTCTGGATGAGACATCAAACAATAGTTTAAAAGGATTCCAATTATATATGACCTCACTCGGAACCTCCAATAGTGGGAGAAAGACGCATAGAATGAAAACTAGTTGAGAGAAAGAAGGATGAAAAGAGAATGTCTTCCGAGTCGTCTTAAGATGATATTAAGAGAACACGGAAGACATTCTCTTTTCGTCCTCTTTCCTCTCATTCGCTTTCCGTTCTATTTCTTGCACCACGGCAGCTCTCGTGTCCTCTTAAGATGAGAATTTCATTTTCAGTAGGGACTAATAAAATAAATCTGAGATGATCTGAAGAGTACTAAAAGAAAATTGTACGAATATTTTGTAATGACTTATGAAATCTTTCAGTATTCAGTACTTTCTCGTCTGGACTGTGCTCGATGGGTCTGTACTGGGTGAGATCGAAGCAACACAATTTGATTGTGTCCGCCGTGTTCAGCGGCGTCATTAGCTGTGGTAACGCAGCACTCGACTGCCTCATCACTGAAGTATTCCCTACGAACCTCAGAGCCACGGGCATTGCCATTTCCATGGTTGCAGCGCGCCTCGGAGGCATCGTTGGCAACGTCGTCATCGCCCAACTCCTCGATAAACACTGTCCCGTGCCCACATTCATCGTTGCTGTTCTTCTCATTGGTTTGTCCATTACTCATCAATTTGAACACTTCTCAATTCAGAACATGAATTTTTTCTTTATAAATTTCAACTTTGAACCTGACCATACATGAAATAGTATATTTCATCACTCTAACCTCAAACCGGACATTTAGACGTGACTTTGAGGCTATTGTGATAAAAAATTACGTTCGCAATCGTGAGCTATCGCCAATTTTGACTTCGCCTATTTTGTCCCTCTTCTTCGGCTCGGACAAAAACGTACGGCTTCGCCAAAATTGGCTCTAGCTCCCGATTACGAAAATAACTATTTTGTAACTAGGACCTAAGGCGTGGTTTTTCGGGCGAGGGTCAATTTATCTGCCGAGGCGTAGCCGAGGCTGATAAATTGGTCCGAGAACAAAGCTACGCCTCAGGTCTGAGTTGCAAACGATATTTTTTGCAAAATACGAAAATAAAAAACACGCATTAAACTCACTGTCTATCGGTAATAAAAACTACCCATAGGTAATAAAAATCAAAAACATGCATTAAAACGCGACGCCCACATCGAAATGAATCGCCGGTTGGAAATTCCCGTCCTGTGTTTGTTTTCAGGTGCAAGGAGCACTTTTTTTGTGTGTATTTTGCAAAAAATAATTAACATTTACAATTTTTGTTTCAGGTGGAGGTTTACTATGCTTATTTTTACCAAACACAACGCGCAAACCGCTTTCTTGACAGTGGCACAACACCGTTCTTTACAGAAAAACGTTTCTTCATCAAACAATTTCTTGGCTCGTATTCAAAAGCCCCATCATACGCTATGTTTTTTAAATTTTAGTTGTTATTCCGAAACTTCAGTTGGTTTATATTCTGCTACGTCTATTTTGTATTCAAAAAAAGGTGTTAGTTGTACATTTACTTGTGACGTTCAAAATACGAGTATTGACATGGAATCGGATTTCCATATTTTAGAATGTAAGTGAATTTTGTGAGTATGTTACTTTTAACCCCGTTTTCCATGTGAAAGTTTATTCTCAGGGTGAGAATTTTCAAAAATGCGAAGAGTAAATTACGAACTTGTTACAGATTTTTTATATTACAGAATATGAGTTTGTAAAGTCAATATTAAACATTTTTTACAGAGTCGAAAAGTATTTTTTATGTACCAACTGCCGTAAAAAGTTTTCGAGGAAGACGTAGAAGACTTGTTATATAGCCAGAGGTACATTTTTTTATTTGAAAATTCTAATCATTCCGTTGTGATAGCGTGTGAGAATGTTTTGTAAATTTGGCAATTTTCATATTATCGAAATTGTTATACTTTTATAATTGCAAGTTTTTTCGAAAATTGCCTTATCAATCCAAAAAGCTCAAATACTACTGTCATGGTATTAAGTAGCCTTAAGTTCCAAATGTAAGTCGTAAGTTGTAAAGTATACTTATGCGATTTAAAATCGAATCAAGGCAACAAAAATGAGTTATTGTAAATTACTACGTAAAGTGTATCATGCAAATTTGTACTCCTTAGAATAATACTCAATTATAAACTAATCATAAACAATAAAATGATTATTCACCAAACCCAACAGTATTCATTGACTTTGAAAAATAAAAATAGCCTTTTTCTCGATTAGGAATAACAGTTTTTTTATTCATTTGTACAAAGTACGTACAGTACACTGCACACAATCACGTATAAAATAGGTGTAATGACTTATTCCCTCATCATTTTCTCCTTTTGCCTAGCAAGCTTCTTCTTGCTCAATTTCTTTTTTGGGGCATCTTCCTCCATCGCTTTTGCCACGACATCTTCTTTCTCAGTCAAAATAACTTCGATGTGGCAGGGCGAGCTCATGTACGCTGAAAAGAAGTTTTTACGTTTTTAAAATTATCAAAATAAAGTTCAAAATACAAATACATCATTTTTAGATCAATACTGCTCAGTAAAGCACTGAATTCCTAAAAATAGTTTTGTTCGATGTAATGAAAATGTAATAAATAAATCTTGAATAATGGATCAGTGCTAATAATAAAAGGCTACTGAACAATTTCATCAACTTTTTCTCATATACACGAAAAAGTTGAATATCTGCAAAAAATATTAGAGAATGTTTAATATACTTGAGGTAAGGTGCATACCCAGAACTTGTAAATCATTTGTAAATCAATAATGAAAGAACAATTGTGTGGATTTGGTGGATTCATGATGGTAAAGATTAATTCTTTCGCTTTAACTATTTATTTATTCTCTGAATAACATTTTAGGATTCAAATTTCAATGCTATAGACAATTTCAAAGAGTTACAAAATAGAATAATACTATTCAGAAAAACAACGCCCATTTTTAACATTTTCAAACACTATTGGCACCCATTTAAATTCTTTAAATTTGTGAATTGAAACTAAGAGCTTATTTTCCTTGTAATTTTATCAAGTACATACAAAAGTATAATAATAAATATATTATGGCAAAATTATTTAAATTACTAAAATTTATAATATATTATGTAACATTGAAAAAAATGTAATAATCATGATTTGATTTGTATAATCAAAAATATAAAACCTATTTTACAAAATATTTTTTACTATCACAATTGATTCAAAACATAAAGAACTGTTACTTATTTATTTTATTCAAATTTCAAAAGTGCTATGAAACTTGCAATTGCGTCTCTTTCAATGAACCAAAGCCCTATCCTCTGAATTTTATAAGCCGCCAATACTAAAAAAACATTTTTTTATTTTTTTGGCACTTTTTTTCATAGACCATCGAATTTGGGTCAGTTTTCACAAATTTGTAAAATTTCAATTTCAATTAAGTTTACTGGCTAATTCAAGGTGCAAGGTAATTATAATTTCAAAAGCATTTTTAGAATTCGTGAAAAAAACACAAACAATGGTTTCTTTTTTTCCAAATTATAATAGCAGACATAGAAATGAATTGAAAATAACAAAAACATTAAAAAACTGTATTCTCAAATTAAGGTGACTTCAAATCCTTTGGAATATATATATATATATATATCGATTCAGAGTTTTTAATAAACTATTTTTTGTTGTAATTTTTTGGCAATTTTTATCAACGTACAATATTAAGGAAGAACAAAATTTTGTAAATAGCAATTATCTTTTCCGAAACTTAGTAACTTTCAAAAACCATAATTTATTTGAAATACAAGTTAATGCGATACCCCAAAATTTTGAAAAAAGAAATACTGATCGATTCAATTTTTTTTGCTAGTCCGCTTTTTTTATCATCCAAAATTCTTGCAGTTTCTGAACATGAGGAACATTGCCTATTTTTCATCAATCATTTTCATATTTTTAATATTACATATTTTGGCGAGAGAAAATATAAATCACAAGAATACTTACGATTGATGCGACCATGTGCTCTGTATGTACGACGACGCATACAAGTAGCCTGGTTCACCTGAATGTGTTCAATACACAATCGATCAACTTCGAGACCTTTCAAGTCTGCGTTGCTTTCGGCATTGCGCAACAAATGGAGCAAGAACTCGGCTGATTTCTTGGGCCAACGACCTGCAACGACAATAAAAATCAATAAGACCTTTTCAGAAATACTCCCTCCCTTAAGCCAATATTCTCGCTTGCCTAATGTCAAAAAATAATCAAAATTTTGTACCAAAGACATAAACACACAAAAAAACATTAATTGTTAGCAACTTCTTAGCTGATTACATCTGAACTGGCACATGAGTGTATCAAAAAAATTTCTGCAATTTATTTAACAAATTTTAAGGCTTGAGCAGACATATGAATGTTGCAGCATAATTGCTAAAAAAAATTTTTACTTTTAAAATGTTTCATGCTAACTAAGATATTATTAAATATATAATGAATATATGGTTACTCATATTCACATAATTTCTTAGTCTATTCATGACTATTTTTTACAAAATTTCTTTATTACAGAAAATAAATTGAATGACACAGTGAATGAATGTAATTGCTGGCAAAACAGTGGGAATATTATTTTTATTTTTGCAATCTCAGTATTTTTGACAACAAAGATGTTCATTGTTTCAATATGATGAAATTCTGAGAACTTATACTTATTTATGTACCTGAAGTTCCAAACATTTTAAATTAAACGAAAAATAAAAATATGTGTTTTCAGGAACAAAAATTTCCTACTTCTTTCTAAGACTTCACAATCAGAATAGCACACTTTCTAGTCCCCAAAAAAATATTCAACATGATCTTCTCTATGACCAAAAATCAGGAATTAATTGATTCTTTCTTTTCGTCTAATTTCGAGTGTTTGGAACTTACCATACATTTTTATGCTTATGTGGAAAATTTTTTACGTCTCTACTTGAATAAATTGTCACTTAAACATAAATCTTTTATTTTTTATTCTTATGAAAAGTTATTTTTTATGATATGAATAACCGTAGATCACAATTATTCCAGTTATATAAATTTTCAAGAAGACATTTGTAAATCATGTCATCTCAAGTTGTATTGAATTAAATGCAATCATTTTTGACGCGTTCCGACAAAAGGGACCTTCTCGGCAAAAAATTGATTTTCGTATTATGATTGATTCTATAAGTTTGATAACTAAACTTTAATTGACACAATACGAAATTCCGAAATTATGGTTTTTAAACAAAACATCAGTTGACGAAGTAAATAATTTACATAGGCTTGAATGGCAGTTCAACGCTTTCCACAGCACGCTGTGTAAACTTTCACTTTTGCCGAGAGGGTCCCTTTTTCAGAGCACGTCACATTTGTATAACTTTTTACAAAAATTTACTAATCTCTTATTGAACATTTAATTTTCATTTTTCATTAATCTCAATACCAGAGTGTCAACTTATTTCCAAAAACAAAATTCCCCGAGATTTTATTACATTATTCATGTTGAATATTCTATAGGGCAAAAAAACCATAACTGTAACGGAAACACTGTAACAAAATAATTTATGGATAATTTTTTATTTAACTTATTATTCGTTTTCCGTTTATGTCTATTATTTTATGATATAGTTTTATAATTTTTTGAGTAAATAGTCTCTGTGCAGATTGTGAGTATTCTTTGGATTCCGAGTGTTATTAGTATTTTTTAATAAAAGGTAAAGATTTCTACTATTTTATGCTTTCAAAGCCTAATTATAATGAATTTTTAATATTTTAAAAATATATATATATATGTATGAAGAATATACATCAATGCAGAAATAAAATAGGATATCTTATCATTTTGCTGCATTGAAACTTAATAAAAATTAAGTCTCTACAATAAAAAATGTTATTTAATGTTAGTTTCATGGTATGTCCTGCTTGGTACTAAATTTGTCAGAAATACTTTCATTATCATTTCAATACAAACAATTTTTTTTTACCTTGTGTTGTTCCAAATTGTTTGGCTTGAGCACAACGACCAACTCCGCCATTGAATCTCCTGAAGGGAACACACTCTTTGTGGTCAATTACATTTTTAAGATACTTCTTTGCCCTTGCCAGTGGCATGTTTTTGATGGCGCGAGCAGTCTCATGAGTATTCTAGAATGATAAGAGAATTAATGTTAAAGCAAGTTCTTTATATTGAAAATAATAATTCATCATTTTCCTGTGAACAGCGATACAATCGTGTAAAATTACTGGTTTCGTACCAGTAGTTTTCATGAAAAAAAATGTGTCCTAATTTCTATACTTTTGAATTATATGCATTTAACGGATAAAATAGTTATAAAATAAATCAATAAATATTTTAAGAATTACTTTACAGAACTATTATGCATATTTTTGCATGAAAACTTTTACTTTTTTTCGCGATAACTACCAAAACTCATTTCCTGTTCTGAAAAATTTACGAGTTTTTTTCAATTGTTTGTTGGAAAATTTAATGTACCTGAAGTTCCAAATATTTAAAATTAAACGAAAAAGAAAAATATATGAATTTTCAGAAAAAAAATTTTTTTTCGGCTTTTCTCTTGAACTTTTTAGTCAGAACAGCAAACTTTAATGTCCCCAAAAAAATTTTTAATTGTCTTCTCCATGACGAGAAATCAGGAATTCATATATTTTTTCTTTTCGTTTAATTTTAAACGTTTGGAACTTCAGGTACACGAAAATTTACAAAAATGTATTTGCTAGACAAGTATGAATAACCATAATTTTTAAGCACTTTTGATAAGAAAAAAGGAACCAATCTATACTCTGAACAGGTTTTTATTTTGGCACCAAATACTAAGTATTTTATCAATAGCTTAGCTCGAATTATGTTATTCGATATTTTTTTATTATGTTTATATCAATTGTTTATAAACATTTTTGTATATATTAATAGTTATAAACATTTAATAATGCAGTTTAAAAAAAAACGTTAGATAATTTAACTTTTAAATCTGTTTATCTTACAATAAAAACACCTAGAGAAGAATAACTCTCTACTTGTTTGTTTGTTTGTTTGTTTTTTTTTTAAACGAACTTTGATGAAAGGTGTGAAATTAAATCAAGATAAGACCAATTTAAAAATTACTTTAGAACTTGTAGTTGCCAATGTTAATCTTACAACAGTTAGAATTTAAAAATGAACTTTGTGAGATTTTTAAAGAACCTCATTATTTAATAAAAGGTATTCAAATTACGAAAATATGTTTAAAAACAAATTTATACACCAACAATTGAAAAAATTTTATTGTATAATTTTCCTATACTACAAATTTCAAGTTTTGAAAACACTTCTACCCAACTTAAATTTTTTTAATGGCAAAATGTATTTTTGAATTCGAGCACTGAAAATTTCTTTCTGCAATTCGTGATTTTTCATATGTATAAATGATGATTTCTGTATGTGATATTACAAAATTTATGACAAAGAAACTCAGAAAATGAATAGTTGCATGCAAGTTCTGAATACAGCTGTACCCAAGTCGAGTTTTTTTACTGACAAGATGTAATTTGAATCTGAACACATTAAATCAATTTTACTCAAAAATATTTAACATTTAGAAACTTTCAATAAGGCAAACAAAAAAATTGATGATAATATATTGTATAAAAAATCCTTTTAACTGTAATTTTAACATGCACCAATTCAAAACCAAGTTCGTTTTTCAAATGACAAGTCGTACTTGTAAATCAGAGTACGGAAAATTACTGTCAGTATTTCGTAATTTTTTAATAAATATCGATAATGATTTCTCAATTTTACATTATAAAATTGACAACAAAGTAATTTAGAAAATAAATGGTTGCGTCATTTAGTTGCCACTCAGTTCAACTAAATATCAATGTATGCCGATTCGAGAATGCAATATTTATGAAATAATTCTACAATTAATTAGTTTACTTGTGCAGACAATTTTTCAACGTTATAACTAAGCTAACGAATTCTCAGTGCAAGATTTTTCATATTCTCTCAAACTTGTTATTTTTGAAAAATTTTTATTTTTTCAATTTTTAAATAATATATTTTTTTAGATTCTTGGATAAGTATGCTGACTCTGAATGTATGACATCAAGTATGGTTGAAAATATTCAACTTGTAGGAACTTGAAATAAAGCAACCACGAAAAAAATCAACAATAAAGAAAATTATATAAAACATTTAATACATCTATAGTTGTAACATGCACCGAAATTTAAACAAATTAGATGTCAACTAAAATTTTTGACATTACTACAAAAAATAATTCAAGACGTTACAAATTAAAGTCGGTTCCAGGAATAGGTTAGGGTTCACCCAACAAAATTTGTAAACAAAAACTCACCTTGAAATGAACTCGGAGATCTGAACCTCGTGCTTTGCACGATTTGACGGGGTTTGAAGGATCCTTCGAGTAGCGACCCATTTTATTCTGAAAACAACACAAAATCCTTCACTGTCACTCGAATTCACACGTGAATGCAATTGCAACAATAAACACACAAATATCGAGTATCTGCAAGAAATACTGATAAAATCGTGTACACTACACTTATAACAACAAAATACCACGAATTTTATATTTTAATATGTATGATATTTACAGATGATTTTGGATTTTTTATTCGCTTAGTGTACCTTTTCGCGAAGTTAAATTTGGAAAGAAAAACCGTCCAATCAGGGGTTAGAAATGGACGCCATGTAGGTATCGCCATCTGGCGGATTTTATGGGAACTTTGGAACAAGCGGAAAAATTCGCAATTTTTAAATTTTCATTAACGATTTTTTCGAAAATTTAATAATAGTTAATTAGAATTTCGCAGCAATTTCACAGATTCATCTGTAATAAATTACTTCTGTTTAAGAATAATTTATTTTTACGATTTTTACGTAGTATATGTGAAAGTCGCAATCAAAACTCGGAAAATATTGGAGAAAATATTTCTAACTAACGCAAATTTACTTACAAAATAAAAACCTATATTATTAGTAGTTACGAATGTGTACATATTTTTATGTATTTTGTAGTTCTTGATTATAATTTTGCAAAATTGACATTTTGCATCAATTTTTTTTATTGCTGATATCGTTAGTTTATCAAAAAACATTTGACACGTATTTTTCCTTTCTGTCATATCTCAAAAATTGACGGAAAAACATCGTTTTGAAAAGTACAACGAAGTGACGTCATTCTTATTATCTGACGTCATGTGCATGCTCAGTATATCTATATGATCTATATGTATACGAAATAAAAACTCATATATCTTTTAAAATAATCATTTATAAAAAAAAAAAATACGTGTTGATTTTTTTTTTAAATAATTCAAATAATTTATATATATATGTCATCAAATTTGTTTTTTTTTCATGCAATTGGCACTTCGTGTATTTTCGTGTCTGTACGCTTATGTTCGTGTCGGATGACTCGTCCACGCCATTCACGACAAAACACGCCTTCTCGCTTCTATGTGTTTCGTGGGTATCGTGTTTCCATCTCTCTTCAAAAAGTAAATATAAATAAAATTACCATCAAAACCACAACATTCTATAACATCACAACGATGAGAGAAAAAATTCAAACAAAAATCTAAAAAAATCTTCCACATAAGTCGAATTTTGGCGGGCAGCTTTTGCCTCATTTTGCCTTGACAAGCATTGTTATTCAAAACCTATTTACCGGCGATTAACCCCTGAATGAACAATCATTTCAATTTATCTGCGTTAACCTAAGTTTGAACGAAATATGGAAAATCCAGTGTTGAAAAAGTGTTAAATTAATCAAGTCGAGTCTACTATCAGTGAAGAAAATAGTTTTTATTTGAATTATTGCGTAGTTAATTGTTGGAAAATCAGCGTATGACGTCGAGACAAGATACGAATGACCGTGAATTATTTTTCGACGAGACGTGGGGAAGTGTGAAGAAAAATGTTCTCGCGTTTAGGAATCCTTGCTCGCATCACGCTCTTGCTGGTCGTCGTAAATTTTACCTTAGGTGACAACTCGGATTTTGAGCAGCTGACATTCTGCGATGAAGCAAAAATCAACAAAGTCCAAAATAGGTAAGTTTCAAAAACTGTTTTGCATCTAAATAAAATCATAAGACTCGTTCATTGACAATATTTCCATATTATAGATTTTTATTTTTGTATTTGCTGTAAATATTTATGAATGAAATCAGAAAAGTTTAGTAATAAATTATAATCAGTAATGTAAATTGATCGCAAGGAATCGATAGTAAAATGAAAAATTTGGAGTACAGCAATTTATCATTTTTAAATTTTTTATTTTACGAAACTTTGGACGATATAAGATAAAATAGAAAAAAATATTATAACATAAAATAATAGTATATTACATTATTAGGATCAGGGACCGCCAAAAACCGGAACCGAAACCGATTCGATATAAGCGGGAACGAAACCGTTATTGCGACACATTCTAATCAATTCAACTGTGAATTATAGAATATGCCTAACTTTGAATTCCATCTTTGAATCGAGTGGTTGAGAGCAAAAGACGAACTAGTAAGAGACAGAAAAGATAGAGTTGCTACTCTATCTGTCTCTTACTAGTTTGTCTTTTGCTCTCAACTGCTCAATTATAATTCTGTTTATTTTTTTGCTGACTTTTCATTTCATTATTGACTCCGGATGATCTATTTATATTACTGTTTTTTGTATATACTTATTTATTTATTTAATTTTTTTTTGTACATGTTTTCTTTATAATGTGGTAGACTTACGTACTATAATAAATTCAATATTAAAAATAAATACGTACAACTGAAATTAACATTTGAAAATTTGATCTGTCAGTTATACTGTTGGTTTTTGTGCTTTTTTTCAAGTTAAAATCAAATAAATAATACTGATTGCTAATGTTTTGATTTTTTTTTACTCCATACTTTCCTGATTGTTTTCATGTAGCTCTTGGAAAATTTTCAGCTTGGTATATGTAAGCACTTTGGATGGCAAAATATCAGCCTTAGACCTCACTGAAAATGGAAAAAAATTGTGGACTCTTGGTTTGGATAGCAAGCCTTTATTGTCATCAAATATTCATCATGCCGATGTTAGTTGAAAATATTATTTTCAATTATTCCTGCTATGAACAAGACGAACATATTTTCATTATTGAATAAAAATAACAATAGTGAAATAGCAAAAGAAACAATAAAAATATAAGTTCCAGTCCAAAAATGTAAAAATTCGCAGTACTTGAAGCTTGAAAATTTTAATCACGAGTTCATTTAAACAAAAAATTAATTATTACCACAAATTAGTGGTTGAGAGCAAAAGACAAACTAGTAAGAGACAAATAGAGTGGCAACTTCGTCTTTTCTGTCTCTTACTAGTTTGTTTTTTGCTCTCAACCGCTCAAGTGTTGAAAAAAAAGTTTGTTTGTTCTATTTTCATATTTTGTTCTCTAAGTGTTTGAATATGAGAAATTGAGTCTAAAAAGCATTGAAAAAAATCTGAAATTCATAAAACGTACTAAATTTATACATTTTTTTACCTATTATTATTTTATTATTATTACAGTGAAAAATGACAAATCGATAAATACTCAATAAAACAATTCTAAAACTGCAATCTTCAATATTTCCATTCGAATGATTTTGAATATTTATTTCTTCATATATTTAGTTAACAGATGACGGGAGCTGGGCAAAATTGATTCCATCTTTAAAAGGAACTTTGTACAAATTCGACGGAAACCATGTCGAGTCCACGCGAGTAACAACGGACCAACTTTTAGAGACTTCCTTTCGTTACTCCCAAGAGCTCAATTTTTCAGGAGGTAAAGAAAAACGGACTTATGGAATATCCAAAATGACAGGAAAAATACTCCACGAATGCAACATGGAACATTGCTTTAATAGCACGGATAGGGAAAATTACTCAGATGAAGAGACTATGCTGATTGTAGAGCGTCATCAACAAACAGTTAGAGCTGTCGAACCTGGCACTGGAAGCGAAAGGTTCTTTTTTCATCTAATAAATCATGGCAGTCCTGAAGGAAAAAATATTCGAGATTTAAGTTGACTGTACAAAATAACACTCTGAATGTAAACGCACTAAAAAATGAGTGTATAAAATCAAGTTCAGTGTTATTTTGTACACGCAACCAGAATTTAAGAAACTTTTTACGTTTATATTAATTTATCATGAATCGTAAGATTCCAGGTTTTGTGTTTCTATTTTTACATTCATTGGTTATTAATTTTCTGAAATTCGGAGTTTCTGTGATTTTTATTACACATTATTACATTATGTGACATTATGTTATGTTAAATATTCGTACTCAAAATTTTTGTTCAGCTTTTTCGAACCTTAAGAAAAATGTCTTGTGGAAAGAATTAATTGACGGTTCATTAATTTGTTTATGATTCTGAAAGATGGAACTACAGCGTTGGTCATCACGAGCTCTCTCTAGTCCATCTCAAAAACACAGATTGTCATGGCGAACATTTGAATCATCCTACATTTGATGAGATTGAGATCAGAGTGAGCCTTCCTGAAGGTTTGGTCTCGGCTGTCAATAAGAGCAACTCTCAAGTCGAATTGTGGGAACACAAAGTATGTATTTTTTTATTTATCCATATATTTATGCACTTATACAAAGAGTTTCGTTTCATTCTTTTCGATTTCGTGTAATATAATGATTTTGTAATTCTTCTCATGTATGTTTTCCTACAAAAAATATTTTAAGAAGTAAAATCTATAACTATCCCCAAGAGCCAATACGAATAAAAACAGTTTTATACTTTTTTCTAGCTTTCGGTATTTTATTTTCGCCGTTCTTGTGAATTACAAATTATCATAAAAAACATAAATTCCAGAAACTATTCCTTTTCTTTTTTTCATTTTACAAGTTACTTAAATTTGAAGTTATAAATCTTTCATAGTACATTTCTTATGAACTGGAATTTTTCTGAAAGAAATTTTTTAAACATTTCTCTACAGGATTAAATTTTCATAAGAAAAGTTTTTATTACAAAAATCTATTATTAAAAATTATTATTCATTATTAATTATTATTTAAAAAAAGTTCGACCTTTTTTTAAAACGACGAGTTTCATTGTCGATGATTTAATGCATTTATTTTTTCGATGATTTTTAGAGGCTTTGCAGAATTCGCTATTTTGAGGTTGTAAATCATTGAAAATGAAAGTAAATCTCAAAAAATATTTTCGTGTGATTTTTAAACGTTGTAAACTTTACGAACATATTTAGAGGTCCAAAGTAAAAACGGTGAATATCTCCCAAATTTTTGACATTTTTCAAATTTTGATGAAATGTTCGCAATAAAATTACTAAAATTATCGAAATTTTTTTATTTTCATCATTTCTAAATTTTAATATACTTATCAATAAATGTAGTCAACTTTTTTGTTGCAAATTTTCATAACGCTCCAAATTTCAATAAATCTTTATAAATTTACCAACTTCGAGCATTTTTCAGCTATTGATAATTTATGAATTTTGCGAAAAGTTTTGCGAAAAAAATTTCTGAATTATTCAAATTTATTGAATTATCGAATTTTATTTTATTTTATTTTATTTATTTTTTTTTTTTTTGACTTATTGAATTATTGAAAATATGGAAATTATTGAAATATAAAAAATTGAAAATAATGAATAATATTTATGACGTGCACGAATTTTCAAAATAATAATTTGAAAAAAAATTTGGTGTAGTCACCTAGCGAGCACGAGCGTACTAACTGATTTGCATAAAAATGAGTCATTTTTTACAATATTGGAAATTCTTGCAATCTCCGACATTTTTAAATGTCTGGAAACTTTTCGAATTTCCCTTATCAATGACATTTATAAAATTACGAAAATTGCTTGAATGTTTGAATTTCACAAAATTCAATGAATGTTCAGAATGTCAGTATTCTTGGAAATTTCAAAATTATAATAATTCACTGGGTTCCGATAGAGTGGGAAAAATTTTATGAAATTATGATGGAATAACCAAAATCTGATAATATGTTTCAAATAACGTAAATTTTGAAAAACATCTGAATTTCCAAATTCTACTAATTTTTACATATTTATGATTTTTCTACATTTTCCCCATTTTGTGATTTCTGTTAATTCATATAGAAGACTCAAAATTCATATAATTTACCAATTCACTGAACTTCAAAATTTTTCTTCCGAGAAGATGATTGTGGGGCGAGGGAATAGAGGAGCGCCAAATTTATAAATCCGGTTCTGTAAAGAGGACAAAAACAAAATCTTGAAAGCTAGAAGAAAGCATAAAACTATGAAAAGCTTCAATCGCCCAATGCTCCGTAAGCAATAATAGGAAAATAAATCAACCAAAGATCTCTGGGAGCCAAGTTTGAAATTTATTTTATAAATATTTCGACCCTAGTTGGATCCTCATCAGTATCGTTAAAAAAAAATTATCAAATACTCAAAAAAGAAATTTTACAAACAGAATTATAAATAAATTAAATAAAGTTACATATTCCAAAATTGTGTCCTTCAAACGTGATAAAATTGCTATTCAATGTCAATAAAACCATTGTAAATAGATCAAAATAATCACTTAATCGGCTTTTCAAAAAATCGTCGTTATATATAAACTTCATAATAAATGAATCGGCACAATAGAAGTAACATACAGTTAATAAATAAGAAATTTTCAAAGTAACACCTCATCATCAAAACATCTAAATATCAGTCATAAATAGAACTTCAATTTTTCGTGTCTTCTTTTTTGTTGAGTGTACTACTTGTCTTCTTAATAAAAATCGTTTCAATAACGTTTTTCTTTAACCTATTGTTTTCTGTATCTCATATTTTTACATCATTCTAATAAAAATTATGTCCTGTATCTATTTTATAATTTGTTAAAACGTTGGGACTATTACAATTAATTTTATACGCTACTCCTTGTTTTTAAAAAAGTCTAATTTATTTTTTCCCTTTATAATCTCGGCATTTAATTTATTATCAATTTTATTTATAATTCGAATATCATGGTTTCCTGAAATTCTCTTTAATTTCATGTTTAGATTTTCAACAAAAGGTTGAAGGTTACTCTCATCTTATCAGAATTATACTTATTTCGACTAATTTTAAGAATAATATTATTGAGGTAGTGAATGTGTTATGTAATGAAACTGTTTTTAAAGTTTAAATAAAACTGTTTTTATTCAAATTGACTCTTGGAAATTGTTAAGTATTTCACCATTCAAGAAGCTATTAAGAAGGTCATAGAAAATCATGTACGATGAAGCATAAATTTGATAATAAATAACTATGTTGTATTAGATAGGTAAAAAATATCAAAAATAATTTTTTTAGTTCGATTCACCGGTAGTTTCGATTTGGCGCGAAACTATCTACCCTGATAATCCTGATATCATTCAGCTGAAGGAAATAAATCTTTTCGATTGCACCAAAGCTAGTTTGACAACTTGGAGCACTCCCTCGATTTACATTGGCATGCACCAGAGGCAACTTTACATTCAAGAAAATCCTGATCATGTTGCAAAGCGTTATTTGGATCATTCAATTCTTAATACCAAATATCCTTGGGAATTCTATCCAGCAATCGGTAAACTCAATTTTCTACTTCTAAGTCTTGGATGATAATGATTTATTTAATTTCTGAACAGGTTGAAACTAGGCAATTTCAGAGTTCCCTAAAGTTTTTAATACGGAAAAAAATTTCGAAAACAATATCTTTTCCTCGTTTCTATAAAATATCGTTAATTTTTTTTAATTTTTACTGTAGTTTAAAATGAATTTGAAATATTCTGAATATTTATGTAATTTTTTTGTTGTTATTATTGAATTAAATGAAAATTCTTTAATTACTAAACCAATTATTTTCTGTCTTGAAAAATTTTTAATAAGTTACTGTATTATTCATAATATAAAGAATTTCAGTAATAAAAAGCCTTCAACTTTTTATTGCAACCTCTCAATGTTCGAGACTCATTTCACAGTTTCTAATAACTTACAAAAACATAATTTTTATGAATTATATTCTCAAATCGTTTCCGTAAAATTTACTGTTTTTACTCGTATACACGCTCCACCATTTTTTTTGTTTTTTAAATAAATCATTTTATCCAATGAGCAGCGCTGGATTTACCAACAGGCAAACTGGGCAGCTGCCTAAGGCGGCGAAAATTAAAATTTGAAGGCGCCGAATTTTTAAAGAAATGTTTGAAATTTGTTTCAGCTACGAAAAACTAAAATTTAGCAGAGATGTCAATATTTGAATAAATAATGTAAGGTTTGTTGCTTATTTCGTTGGTATATGTAGCAACATAATAATAAGTTTGATAGTATAAAAAGTAAATATTCTAATTGAGGACGATGATTGTTAATTGATATTTTACAATTAATTATTAGAAACTCTTTCACGCTCCACGTGGTGATTAAGCTTAGATAAATAAATTTTACAGGATTAATAATTTAAATTTTTAAGTCCATATTAAGATAAATATAAAAATATAAATTTTGATGGAATGTTTAGAATAACTGAAACTTTCAAAATGAAGTAGCTGAAATAGTCAGAACATCTTTACTATCGTAATTTATAAATTTTAATGTACTTTCCAATAAATTTTGTTGATTATTTTTTTTTTTTTGCAAGTTTTTGAAATGCTTGAAGTTTCAATAAATTTTTAAATATTCCGATTCTGAGAATTTTCTAACTATTGATAATTCACGAATTTTGCGAAAAATTAGGCGTTTGCAAAATGTTTTTCTGAATTTTGAAAATAATCGAAGGTTATGAATAATTACGCGGTGCACAAGAATTTGGAATGATAATTCGAGAAAAAATTTGGTGTAGCCACCTAACGAGCACGAACTTTCTAACCGATTTGTATGTTTGTACGCGGTGCACGAAAATTTGAAAATGATTGTTCGAGAAAAAATGTGATGTAGCCACCTAGCGAGCACGAGCGTACTAACTGATTTGCATGAAAAGGAGTCATTTTTTACAATATTGGAATTCCTGATATATCCGAAATTTTCAAATGTTTCACATATTTTCGAATTTTCCTTATCATATTTTCAAAATTTCTAAAACTGCTTCAGTATTTTATTTTCACAATAAGTATTGAATTTTCAGAACGCTTAAAGTTTCTATAAATCGTTCAATTTTCCAATTCCAAGATTTTCCAACTATTGATAATTTATGAACTTTGCGAAAGTCCTGTCGTTTGTGAAATGTTTTGAATGTCACGAAATTTCTGAATATTAGTAATCGTCGAAGATATTCATATAAATGAGTAAATTTTTACAATATCGAAATTTTTGTGATCTCCAAAATTTTCAAACGTCTGACAACTTTTCGAATTTCCCTCATCAATTACATTTCTACAATTTCGAAAAGTGCTTCAATATTTGAATTTCAAGGAATTTAGTTATTTTTAGAATGCTTAAAATTTTCATAAGTCTTTCAATTTTCCAACTATTGATAATTCATGAACTTTGCGAAAGTTCTATCGTTTGCAAAATGTTTTAAATATGACAAAATTTCTTAATATTAGTAATCATTGCAGATTATGAATGATATTCATAAGAATGAGTAAATTTTTACAATATTGAATTATTTGCGATGTCCGAAATTTTCAAATGTCTGACAACTTTTCGAATTCCCCTTATCAATTACATTTTTACAATTTCGAAAATTGTTTGAATATGTGAGTTTTAAGGAACTAATTGTAAGTACATTTTCAGAACGCTTAAAATTTATATAAATCTTTCAATTTTTCAATTCCAAGAATTTTCCAACTATTGATAATTAATGAACTTTGCGAAAACCCTATCATTTGCAAAATGTTTTAAATGTGACAAAATTTCTGAATATTAGTAATCATTGAAGATTATGAATGATATTCATAAATATGAGTAAATCTTTACAATATTGAAATGTTTGCGATCTCCGAAATTTTCAAATGTATGACAACTTTTCGAATTTTCCTCATCAATTACATTTCGAAAATTGCTTGAACATTTAAATCTCACAAAATTTAGCGAATTCTCAGAATGTCAGTCTTCTTAGAAATTTCAAAGTTTTTATAATTCACGGGTTTCCTATTATACATATATAAAAATTCATGAAATTATGATGGAAAAACCAAAATCTGATAAAATATTCCAAATACCGTAAATTTTGAAATTACCAAGTTTTAAACAACATCTGAATTTTCAAATACTCAAAATTTTGACATATTTATGATTTTCCTACATGTTTCCCATTTTAAGATTTCTGTACATCCATATAATTCTCCAATTCACGAAACGCCCAATTTTTTTTTTTTTTTTTTTTTTTTTTTTTTTTTTTTTTTTTTTTTTTTTTTTTTTTTTTTTCTTTGTTTGTCTTTTTTCTTTATTTTTTTTTTTGATAAGGATACTTATACGTGACATTGTTTAAAACATAATTTTTATGCATGTACTTTGAGTTTTCCCTTTTTTTGAGGATTTTGCACAGCTCGAAAATGAATCATTTTTTGATTGACTTTACTCATTATAGCATCTGAAGGCATTCATACTAACTTTATCATATTGAGGAGATTATTCATGAATATTTTTTACGGCGAAATTGCAAACCTTTTTCTAAGTTTTCAACTTAAGTGGAGGAAAGAAAGTTACTGTTAATTAAGTAACGTAAATATCGTAATAATAACAAAAACTGTGCAGTTAAAAAGTATTGCGCATCAGAGTTATTGCACAGTTTGTATTGCAGCACATCAAGTTCTCGATGAAGACGATGGACGTAATGAAATAACTTCGGAGACAAGTGTGACAGCATTGTCAGTTATATACAACTCCGAATATGCCAATGGTAAATCTAAAGTTTACAATTAAAAAATAAGTTAAGCAAAGTAACATTCAAGTGAATTTCGTTTTTTTCTTTTTCGAATAATTTGTAGGAAATGGGTACTATTTGTATTCAAAGGATGCATTTCCCACGTCAAAAGAGAAACTGTTGAACGATTCTCAAAAATTAGAAATGCCAGTGGAGGAACTTCCAACGGAAGAAACTGTTTTTGAGTATTTTGCGTTGCGTTTAAAAGAACTTTCTGAGTATTCGTAAGTGAAATCACAAATTGTCAGTTATGTTGTTAAATGATTAATGTTATAAAACATTTTTTCCCATGCATCCGTAAATAAGGCCACTTTATTTCTATGGAATGCGGGAATAAAAGCCCCTTTTTGGGGTACTCAGAAATCAGCGGGAAATATCAACAAAAACCCTGGGAAACATTCATAAATCACGGATCAGGCAACTTTCTTCCCTG
>JAPYZL010162977.1:0-25395 GCA_030522825.1 Platygaster orseoliae
TATATAAATAAAGCCAATAAATTTTTCTGCACTTCAGGAGCATCGCTAAAGAAAGAAAAATTATGTGTCCAAATTTCATTACATTCCAATGTCTAGTTCCAAAGTTATGGAGAGTTAAATAAAAAAAGTTTATCGTAATATTTCGTTTTCGTCTTCCTTAATGAAATACGAGAAAAAAATAACACACGAGTTCCTTTTCTAGCTGCCATTGTAAAATGTCTATTTCCGAACTTGCACAATGAGGATTCTCGAGTTATTCATGCCTTTTCGTAATTTGCAGGAAATTATGTAAATTTGAAAACCCACGTGTAAACACATTCATGTGCATCGAAAAATTGCACTGATGTATGCACCGTTAGCGAATGGCGAATTGACACAAGAGCCAGAGAAAAGTTTTGTAACGGGGTCACTATACCGTAACACCTAGATCACTATTCTCAGCGTGTATCAACCAAACGCTCGATTCATGGGCAATCCAACTTTTTCATATGTGAAAATTTCCACGTCATTCATGGAACGAGTCGTTGGCACAATTCATGATTTTTCACCCAAGGAATGCTCAGTGCAAAAAATGACCTTTTATAACTTTAATTTCTAATTCGTTCTATTTGAATGTAGACTTTTTATTTTACAATGAGTTTTATTATGGTATATTATCATGAATTCGTAGAAATACTAGGACTTTATGAAAATATCGAAAAAAACTAAAAAATTCTATAAATAGCATGTAATATACAGGGTGTACTAATATCCCTGTGACTAAAAGAAATTATTCTTTTTTCAATTTCGAATCAAAAAGTCCTTTACCATTTTTTACAAAACTCAAAATCAAATAAGTTATTCAATTTTGCAATTTAAATAATAAATGCGTTTTTTTGACAAGTGGGGATAAAAATCACGAATCAAACTCGAACCAAATTTTCTTCATATTTTTTTGAGTCGAAAAGTCCTTTTTTTCACAAAACTCAAAATGAAAAAAGATATTCGAGTTTGAAATCTGAGAAATCTGATTAGTTGAAACTTTTAACTCGAATATCTTTTTTTAATTTGGGTTTTGTAAAAAGTGGCAAAGGATTTTTGGACTTGAAATTCAGAAAGGAATATTGGATTATTTTTGGTACGGGGATTTTGGTACACCCTGTATAAATTCAATTATTTCATAAAGTACTGATTATGTGTGTAGGTATAATTTATAAAAAAACTTAAAAAAACAATAAAGTTCTGGAAATCTGTATAATGCATTATGTTTTGTGAAATAATAAAAAATCTATAAAAAATTTGAAAGAAAACTACACAATTCTATAAAAAGCAAAAAATATAAAAATTAAACAATTTCATAAAATAGTTCAAATTTGTGTGGATATAATTTAAAAAAAAAACTAAATATATTCGAAGTTCTTACAAGTTTTATCCTTAAAGCATTTATTCTAAGAAGCTTTATAAAAGTTCGTAGTAATATAAAAAAATTCTTTCAGTTGAATAAATAATGAAGAAACATGAAAAATACGAAAAATTAAGGAGAAATAGGAAAGGTTGACCTACTCTTTGATTTTGACCCAAAAATCCAAAATTTTCTAAAACTTGAAATGGAGGTTAAACAGGAAGCCAAATGCTAGGTTTTGGGAATTTATTCCTAAGTTATAAGGGTTTTTTAAAACTACTCGATAAGTCATTTTTAAAAATCGTATGGTATTTGTTTAATGAGTAATAAAAAATTTTATTTTAAAATATATTTTATATACTAACTGTAAAAAATTTAGATCTACTACTTCTAAATATTCATATTTTTTCATTATGCAAGTTTCCTACTTCCAAGAATTCAATATAAATAAATTTTTTCATAAAACTCATATGACTTGACTCAAAAAAATTTATGTAATAATATATATATTAATTTCAAAAATTCTTTCTTTCAAAAAATAAAATTTTTGAACGAGTGTAATATTCAAACAAATTGTTTTGCCCCTAAACCTTACAGTTTTGGTGAACTTCGCGTATAAGTGAAACTTGACAAAATTAATTTGAATCAGGAAATTAAAGGTATGATTCTCCGATTTTTAAAAATCACAAAAAATGCTTGTTTTCGTGTTTTCTCTCCTTCATATACATATTTTATGATTTTTACGTATGCAAGAACTATTGTACTTTCAATTACTCGATTCAGACAAATTTTATAAAATTTAATCTATGGATTTAGTAGACTTGAACTGCAAAATTGAAAAATAAAATGTGACACTTTATCAAAAATGTCGTTTTTTGCTATTTTGAAATTAATATAGATATTCATCTGAATTTTCCCAAATTCTTTTTGACTGAAATTATACGTACGAGTTCTACAAAAAAACTAGTTTGTATTGCATCCTTGGATTTTTATAAGTAGTGGACTCAAACGTTTGACCAGTGGTGTAATTTTTTTTTTTTTTTTTTCATTTCAATATTTTCAATTTCAAAATAAAAAAACCGTATTTTTTTCTAAAATATAGTTTGAATACCGATAGAAACGCGACATTACGCAAGTAACGTACCGGTCATTAGATATTAGATCACAAAAGTCTACCAACGAATACAAGGAAGTGACATGTAATATGTCTTTGCAGACACCGAATGCCATTTTCTCTTGGATCATCGGTAATTGGCTACAATTTTCGAGGGGGAAAACAACGTTGCTGTACGATTTTCGTACGAAAACTACTCTGCGGCGACGATTAAAGCAAGCTTCCATGTGGGGACAAGTATAACGTTGCGAAATTTCTATAATTCACTACGGGGCCCAGAAATAACGAGGACCAAAAGTGGAAAAGTCAGTTTCGATTTTTTTTTTTTTAATCTCTTTCAACTGCTCGCGATTTAAAATTATTGCGACAAATAAACGCGAGTTTTACGTAAAATGGTTGCAGAATCATGTTGATATTGCACTACATTGAGATGGACTTGGAATCTGCCAAATCGTGGGCACGAATACAAGGGTATTGCACCGCGTGTTGTGAAAAGGACGACTTCCCACGAGATCTTTTCTATTCAGCATGAAAGGCGATTTGCCCACAGGCGCGAGAGATGCTCGAAAGGTTACTGAATAATCTCGCGTTTTTCGTTTTAACTTGCTCACACTTGCTAAGGAACGTACCCCATGAGAAAAGTGCCTTTCATGACTCGGCAAATATTATAGTATACGTCAGCAAAAAGAAATATTTGGTCGTTGCTGCTAGTCGATCATCATTAAACTCTCTGCTAAATCTGACAGTCCCTGAAGGCAAGGGAGAAAAGTGTATAATTCTAATTTTTATCAGATACATTTAGCATTAATTATATGATACATAATTAATCATGATACAATCTATAATTCAAAATTATTCAATTGAATTTAATTGAGAGCCCGGATAACAAAACAGCGCGAGCGCTCGACCTAGTAAGTAAGGGAGGAGGCGTAACGCGAAGATCCGATCAAAAGGAAGACGAAAACGAAATATTCCAATAAACTTTTTTTATTCAACTCGCCATAACTTTGGAACTAGATATTGGAATGAAATGAAATTTGGACGAATGATTCTTCTTACTTTAGCGATGCTCTCAAAATGTAGAAAAACCCATTAACATTATTTATTTACTGTTGAAATAACAATAAATAATAATATTAAATATTAACCCAAAACCTCGAGATTTTCAAAACTTTTATTTACAAGTTTTCATTGTTATAGAGCAACGAAATCTCCATAAAAATTTCATGTTGATTGCATTATCATTATAGCCGCAGTATGAATAAATCAATGATCGCGCCGAGTTACGTTCGTTTTCGTCTTCCTTTTGATCGGATCTTTGCGTTACACCCCCTCCCTTACTTACTAGGTCGAGCGCTCCCGCTGTTTTGCTTTCCGAGCCCTCAATTTTTATCACATACATTTAGCATTAATTATATAATACATAAGTAATAATTATTAAATTAAATTTATTTATTCAAAATAATTCAAAAATACATGATTGAGCATTCCTGAGTACAAAAATTTTTTGATTTTTAAAATGTGATTTTCTGGCATTTTCGAAATCTCATATTTTTAATTCGATGCTATAGAATCATCAAATTTCGATTCTAGAAATCTATATTCTCAAGAATTTTGAAAAACTGAAAGAAAGTTAAATGTATTTATAGCTTTCTCAATTCTAGACAATAACAGTCGAAAATTCAACAAAATAGAATTGTGGAATTAATGTATATCACATTTTTAATTTCAAAATGAGTGTAGAACTGAAAAATCCAGATTTGTAAATTTAATTTCAGAAAGTTTGGAATTTCTCAAATTTTTAATTAAGTGCACCTGAGATTTAAAATTCTATAATAACTAAAATCATGAATTCGATGACATAGGATTAGCAAGTTTTGAAAAAATGTCGATTATTATAGTACAGACTCTGAGAGATGAAGAATAATAAAATAAAAAAATATAATATAATTCTCGGATTTTCTACTCTAAAAAACAGGAATTCGAATTCTACAAGGTAATATTCTGAATCTTGAAGTTTCTGCAATTAAAATTAAATAAATCTGAAATAAAAAGTTTCACCACTCTTAACTCTAGAGTAAGAATTTGTGAAATTTCATCTTGCGAAGTTTTCCTAATAAAATTTAAAGATTCCTGAGATTCTACGACATTCGTGATCGCCTCCTCAAACTTGACTGTTATATCACGTATGTGTTATCCAATATTAAGTGTTGGTTGGTTAATCAATGAAAGTTTCTCGTGAGTTACATGAGATAGTGCCCTCTATCACATCAAAAAAAAAAAAAAAAAAAAATTGATTTGTTCCTAAACCTTGAAGTTTTGGTGAACTTACTCTAAAAGTGAAACTTGACAAAATTCATTTGAATCAGTAAATCAGGGGTATAATTCTCGAATTTTTGAAAATCATGAAAATTGCATGTTTCTGTTTTTTTTCTCGTTTATATACATATTTTATAATATTTACGTATACAAGAACTATACTCTCTAGTATTTTTATAATTATTATTTATTTATCTGAATTTTCCGAAATTCTTTTTGACTCAGGGTATACGAGTTTCAAGAAAAAATTCGTTTATATTTTTAGAAGTAGTGTAAAACATCGAAAAATCAGTGACTAATTCAAAATGTCAAAACTTAACTATTTGCAATTTAGGAACTTACCGCAGAGAAGTAAAATTCCTTGCGAAGTTTGTACGTGACCGTGTCGTTTTCATTGAACTTAACTTCAACTTTCTCCCAGTGCTCGAGGTATACGTAGGGGCCGAGCTCCTGCAGAACGGGCTTCGCCCCGTTGTTGAGGAACTCGTCGGCGTTGGTCACGTTGTAAATGTAAACGTGCATCTGAGGAACGACCGGGGGCTCGCGCCACCAGCCGAAACTCTGGCCCCCATCGCGCAACGCCACTTCCCTGTCAATTACCAGTGTCACCAGCCTCGGGAACACCACTGCCAATATCCCCGCTATTATTATTGTCAGCCCTCCAGTCGCTACAGCCGCCCCTGCGACAGAAATCCATCAAAATTTCGAAATCTTATTCATTTACAAGTTTATTATAATACTAATACTAAATTCCTTTTGAAAAGGAATTTTCTTCATTTTAAATAATTTGATGTTTCCTGTACGTAATAATTATACAATTTTAATTAATCGAAAATTCAATTTCAGCTACGTTTGAAATTAATTAGACTTAAATACTTTTTTTCATATAAAATAATGAATTTTATCTTTATCCTCAGTATAATTTTAAATAAATATTTTATCGAAATTTCTTGATCTTGATAAAGCTACGTATAGTCGACAGTTACTAAATAAAAGTTTTTTCAAATAAATTTCTACATCATCAAAACTTTGTAATGGGAAATTGGGAAATGACAGGAATTGACGGGAAATGACGGGAAATATAGGGAGATTTTTCTCGATTTTCACGTTAAACTTTTGTAAAGTAAAATATTCTTCATTTACACAATCGAACGATGAGCCAGAACTTTCAACTTTGATTTTTTACCCCTAACGAATGAATGATCGATGACGATTTACGTAAGGTATAATCATCTAATTTGCATGTTTTGGAAAACCCGGGCACGCCATTTGTACAAGTTTCTTCCGAGAAGCGCATTACGTGGACGCTATAGCGATTCCGTGTGATTCAACAAAACTCACGTCGATTGAATTCATGAATCAACTTGGAAAAAAAGCTATTAGTTGTTTCATCGTAGTAAAATATTGTATAAACTTGGTCATCATTTTTTTTTCGCAATCCATACTTTATGCATGTATATTTTGTGAAAGTGAATTGGAGAACATCTCGTAACTATGATATTATGGATAAAATGAAATTGATAAATATAGCCATGAAATCACGACGAATGGGAATACACACAACTTTCGATATCCCGTTCCAAATTGGCTCTTTCGAATGCACGGCAAAAGGCGTGTTCTAAACGCCGCAATTTAGCTGAGGAAAAAGCGCAGTCGCGGGCCACGCGCCGTGCAATTTTCCTGCCTTTCCCCAGCTCCACTTTTCGATAAATTCTACACTTTCGCCCGGAGGAATCGTCGTTGTTCCTCACTGACCCTGATTACCAACTCGAAATAGTAGTTGCGGCAATTTTACCAAACTACGTCCAGTCTCATTATCCATCATTTTCACAACCTTCTTATTTCATTTCAATTTTCATAACACGAACATCGTAGATTAAAATTGTATTTTATTTATGTTCACGAATCGTTAGTATTGATGACACTGAGAAAAAAATCTAGTACTTTTTAGAACTAAATAATATGGTTATAGGGGATCGAGATGAAATATAGTAAATTTTACTATAGTCATCAGGGCCGCCGAGAGAAAATCCGGGCCCGGGAGATCTATAAAACTCGGGCCCCACCCCCCATTCTTTGAAGAAACACTATGCACTATGGCATAATCATATATGTTCATCTTATGAAAGACAAGATTATCAAAATTTTTAGGCTATTGTCCATGGACGTGGACAATTTTCGAATCCAAATTTTGAAAAGTTCAGGATTTTCGAATATTCATTATCAATTTGTTAATAATCTTCAATTTATAAATTATTTTTGGATTATTTAACAGTTTTCTTGCATTTTCAAATTATGTAAGGTAATTTTAAAAAAGTTGGATATTCGATTCGATTTTTAAAATTTTTGCATATAAGTATATTTCAATAGAAATATTGTTATATATGCACATAGAATGAATCCAGTATAAAAACATCATTTTGTGATGACTTGCATTTCAGAGAATTAAAGTTTTATTTTTTCTGAACATTCTATTTGATGTTATGTAAAAATAATCAGTTTTAGCAATTTTTGTTGTTGTCTATGAATATTTTTATAAATTTTTTTATATTTCTTAATATTTATATTTTATATTATTTAATATTTTTATAACCTATTATATATGAAATTTTAAAATCTAAACTCCGAAAAATTCAGGATTTTCGAATATTCATTATCAATCTGTTAATAATCTTGAATTTATAAATGATTTTTGGAATATTTAGCAGACTTCTTGCATTTCCAAATTAAATATGGTAATTTGAGAAAAGTTGGATATTCGATTCGATTTTGAAAATTTTTGCATATAATTATATTTCCATAAAAGTATTATTATATATGCGTTTAGAATGAATCTAATTTAAAATCATCATATTGGAATGGTTTGCATTACAGAGAATTAAACTTTTTTATTTTTTAAACTTTGATGCTATGTTAAAATAATAAGTTTTAGAAATTTATTTTATTGTCTATGTATATGGATTATTTTCAAACCCAAACTCAAAAAAGTTCACGACTTTCGAATATTCATTATCTATTTGTTAAAAATCTTTAATTTATATGTGGTTTTTGGAATATTTAACAGTTTTCTTGCATTTTCAAATTAGGTATGGTAATTTGAAATAAGCTGGATATTCGATTCGGTTTAAAAAATTTTTGCATGTAATTTTATTCCCATAAAAATATTATTATATATGCATTAAGAATGAATCTAATATAAAATCATTATATTGTAATGACTTGCATTTCAGAGAATGGAAAATTTTATTTTTTCTGAACACTATCTATTTGACGTTATGTAAAAATAATCAGTTCTAGCAATTTTTTTTATTGTCTATGAATACGGACAATTTTCAAATCCAAACTCCAAAAAATTCATGGTTTTCAAATATTCACTTTCAATTTATTAATAATCTTGAATTTATAAATGATTTTCGGAATATTTACAGTTTTCTTGCATTTTCAAATAAGGTATGGTAATTTTAAAAAAGTTGTTTAACCATATTTATGGCTAAATGTTCTCTAGTAGAATATAGTAATTTTTCTAATATTTATAGCACAAAAAACTAGGTTTATATACAAAATATTGTTTATTTAAATAGCTCGCCATTTTTTTGCAAATGATTTCCTATATTTTGTCTGTGAAATCATTTTTCGAAGTCGAAAAACTTTTAAATGTCTTCAATTGAAAAAAAAACACGAGAAGATAGCTTCATCAAAAATTATAAACTCGAAAAACTGAATGACTTCAAATTTTCTAAAATCAATTTTTTTTTAACTTTTGACATTCAGAGCCAAGTTACTTAATTGTTGGTATCAAAGGTATCAAACTACCATTCATTCAAATTTTTTTTAATTATTTCTTGAATTAATGTTATTCTATTTGAAATTCAGTATTAAATCACCGAATTTTTGAGTTTAGGATAAATCAATTGTTTGCTATTTTCTACGAAATCCAGAAATTTCGAACTTCATTAAATATTTATGATTATTTAAGATTTTTAAAAAATTAGATTAACAGACTTAAGATGAACTTAACAAGTTCAAACTACTAGTATTTTTAAATATAATTGCATGCATTGCAATTTTTTCCAATCTTGGAAATCTTTTCTAAATTTTTTTGTTCCTCTACATTAAAAAAAAATGACTCAACGTTCATGTTCAAAAAGACCAAACCACTACAAATTATAGAATTTCACTCATTATTTCTAAATCTAGGTTTTTTTCTCAGTGCAATAAATAATATTTGGTTGTTGCAATAAATAATATTTGGTTAGGTTATGTTGCATCTTGGTAAAGATAGTAAAGAAATGGAAAACGTTTGTTTCCTTCCACGAGTGTATTGTAGAGACTACTGAATGAATTTGGTTGGCTAGAAAGTGAATTTCCGCGCTCTTCCGTATGTGTGCGAAAAGATACTATGTATAACCGAAGAGAGCTCGCGACACGGGATCGCAATCACGAGCAACATTTTCGATCCCTCGAGCGAGGAAATGCAAATTTCCAGAAAAACTGGAAAAACAGCGAGTGAATTTTCATTTCAGCTACAGCAACACAACATTCTAAAGATATACCAATGACGTTTTTCTTGAAAACATTTACAGTGTAATTAATCTTGAAAAATTCCAGCATCAGTCAAAATGACATGGTGTTCAAAGTTATTCATTCACCCATTGTTTGGTTTATCGAATAGGTATTTAAAAAATTTCTAGGTGCGGGGGAGGGTGAGGGTAAAATTAGCATTCAGACTCGACATTCCAAGGTTTACGTAATTTTTTGAGTCCTCGTCGTAAACGTTGTTTTCGCGTCGTTAAAATGGGCGAAGGAAAAAGGTTTGATTGTATAGACAAAAAGGAAAGAAAAAAGTATCGAGCGTCGAGGCTGAATCAAGCGTGAATTGAGCGTAATTAAAATCCTCTCGTAAAGTCGCCGCGTTAAGGAGGGTCAAAGCCTTCGGCTTGGGTGACTTGGGGACGCACGTTATATTTGTCATGAAGGCAAGACTAACTTTGCGATAAATAATCAGTATTTTACACGGACAAATGTAATTTATTTAGTTAAGTTTTTTTAATTACGATGAATTTCTTACCATTTCTAACAATTTTCACAAATTTTGAAAAGTAATTCACCACGGTCATGATCCGACAGTAATTCGAAATTATTTGACAGTGTGTGCGGTTTTTTCTTTCGTTCGTGAGCAACTATGATTGTTTTTATCGCGAAAAGAACACGTAAGACATGTGAAAAAAAATGATTCTCGAGGCAAAGTTTCGATTTCGCGCACAATCTTCGTATTAATGTCAATGTCGAGACCGGTGAACAAGCGAGGTACGTAATTTATCCGCACTATATGTACTCGGAAAAATGATTTACTTGACCCAACCAAGTTAAGATTTGATTCTTTTTTTAAAAAATGCAAATTCCAATGGTTTGATTCAAAAATTATTCTTTTCTTTTTGTTACGAAAATATTCCATCACTCAAACTGGATTTCAATGGATGAATTAAAAAATCTGATCACGTGTCTTGCAGAACGATAATTTCGTAAAAATCGTCAAATAGGTCAAGATGAAAGCAACGCCAAGTATGCATGGTCCTACATATGTTTTCTGTATCTCTCATCCCATTGTCTCGAGACGACAAATGACGAACGTGATGTGAAAGGAAACAAGTTGAAATTTTTCAACTCACGATTTTGTCATACACGTACATATTCCCCATAAATTAAGTTTTTGACTTTTTTTCAATCTCAACTATTCATTGTAAAAAGAAAAATTTTACATAGAAACGTAACTTGGCATAAAAAAATAATAATTGAATAATGAATGAAAAAAAGACTGCTAATTAATTATCATTCTGATGTGAAATTATATGCATTATTCAAGGTCCTTGCATCATTCACCTTTACATTTTTTTTCGCAAAAATTCCCGGTTAAAATATTCAAGAAAGTCCCGATTCTTCAAGTGTCGATTTTTTTCAGTAAAAATGCATATATTCTTTATCTTCGAAAATGAATCAGAGCGTTATGAATTTCCTCACGAATGTACATTCTCTGACGTAAAAATGGCGTATTTTCAAGAAGCTCAATCACAATTATCGAGTTTTCCAATACCATTGTTAAAGTCATGAGAGATGGCGAAAACACCAATTTATTCCTGTTCATATTTACATATCACGACACTTTCTCTTTCCCAATATTATGAAATAAAGTTCCTTTCTTTTCCTAGAATTCGACAAATTGATAATACCGAATCGTCTGCCTCAAGGATTTCTATTATTATGAAACTGGGGAAAAAAGCCTCATTTAAATACGTAATTCATGGATGGGTGATGAAATCGGTAATTTTGAAAGGCGAAAAATGTGGGCCTGAAAAACATCTCTCGACGTAAGAACTGAATTTCAATCACAGAGAGTGAAATTCTGTTCAAGTTAGAATCCGGACGAAGGTCGAAAAAAATCTTTCAATGACGGAGTTTGCTCATGCTCGGTGGTTCCTTACGAGTGTGCTTACGAGGGACCCGGTGACACACAGTGTCGAATTAATTATGCGCGACGCAATGCCCCGAGTGCCGACAACTCGTCGGCCTTAATCGCCGGAAAAAATTTTTACAGCCAACGACACTGAAAAAGATTTGCCATTTGAGTTCTCGAGGTTAACATTTTTTTTCCATTTTCATCATTTGCCGGTTCTTTGGATCGGAAACAGTCGAATCTCACGGATTTTAATGGGGGGGGGGGGGAAAACTTGCAACAAAAATCACTCTTTTCGCTTATTTTTTACGGAGATACAGCGCAAGCAAATTTATTCAAACTTTTTTTAAGTTATAAAGCATCGTCTAGAGAATATTTTGTTAAATTTTTGTGATTAAATATTGAAAAATAGGCCGGTGACAGAACGTTTCCCAAGACGTCTTTTTGAAAACACGTTGTACGGTGAACACGATAACTCGGCGTAGAATTATCGAAAATCAAAAAAGTCGGTCAATTTACTTAAAGTAAGAGTTCATTCTCCCCCCTCAATCGTGAGAAAGTTATTATTTTCGTTTTTCAACAATTCGTGGTCTATTAAAGCAAAAAACGCGATTTTACGCTAAATTTTCCGCCATTTTTTAAGTAAAAAACCACTTATATATAAAAATGTAAAAAAATCAAAAGTTTAGGGGGGAGGCATTTTATACCAAGAGAGTATGTTCAAAATTCGAAAAGAATCGGTCGAGTAGATTTTGCAGAATCGTGTTCACAGACTCGAAAAATTTGTTTTTAGAAAAATGCGTTAATAGTTTCTTTATTTCTCAAAAAATTTGAAAAAAAAAAAACATTTTTTTGTGACTTACATTGAATCATCAATTGATTTGAAATTGTGACACAACATTTTCGAAACGTTAAACTTCAAGAAAACGTAAAAAAAGAAAATCGGTATTTTTCTTATCAGTAATTATTAAATGATTATAAATGAGAGATTTATTGACAGTCTAAATTATTTGAATCGATAAAATAGTACTGAAAATTTCAGTGAGTTATCTTGTACTGTTTCAAATGAGGAAAAATTCACTGAATGAAGGAAATGGTTTAGTTATGAATCCATTGATTGAAAATTCAATTGCATTGTATTTTTTAATCGTCATTTATAATGAATAAATTAAGTTTGTAGGTAATAATTTTTCAAACTTTTTGATTTGGTTTTTTTTCACATCTCACGGATTTTAAATGAAATTTCACTGATGACTACTACAAGACGTATTTTTCTTATCAGTGATTATTGAATGATTATAAATGAGAGATTTATTGACAGTCTAAATTGTTTGAATCGATAAAATAGTACTTAAAATTTCAGTGAGTTATCTTGTACTGTTTTAAATGACGAAAAATTCACTGAATGAAAGAAATGGCTGAGTTAATAATCCATTGATTAAAAATTCAATTGCGTTGTATTTTTTAATCGTCATTTATAACGAAAAAATGAAGTTTGTAGTTAATAATTTTTTAAACTTTTTGATGTTATTATTTTTTTCAAATCTCACGGATTTTAAATAAAATTTCACTGATGACTACCACAAGGGCCCATTTTTCTTATCAATGATTATTAAATGATTATAAATGAAAGATTTATTGATAGTCTAAATTGTTTGAATCAATAAAATAGTACTGAAAATTTCAGTGACTTATCTTTTACTGTTTCAAATGAAGAATAATTCACTGAATGAAGGAAATGATTGAGTTAATAATCTATTGATTAAAAATTCAGTTGCATTGTATTTTTTAATCGTCATTCATAATGAATAAATGAAGTTTGTAGTTATAATTTTTCAAACTTTTTGATTTAGTATTTTTTTTCAAATCTCACGGATTTTAAATGAAATTTCACTGATGACTACTACAAGACGTATTTTTCTTATCAGTGATTATTAAATGATTATAAATAAGTTTTTTTTTATTTATTTTTTTGAATCTCACGAATTTTAAATAAAATTTCACTGATGACTACTACGAGGCGTATTTTTCTTATCAGTGATTATTAAATGATTATAAATGAGAAATTTTTTCATTAGGAATCATTGACATTTCACAGAGAATATCGGGTAATATGGGGGATTTTTTTTTGTTGAAAAAATTCGTAAAAACGTTTTTAGAGCAATAAAACTGACTTTTCATCGATGAAAAAATTTATTGACAGTCTAAATTGTTTGAATCAATAAAATAATACTGAAAATTTCAGTGAGTCATCTTGTACTGTTTCAAATGAGGAAAAATTCACTGGATGAAGAAAATAGTTATGTTAATAATTCATTGATTAAAAATTTAATTGCATTTTTTTTTAATCGCCATTTATAATGAATAAACAGAGTTTATACTTATTAATTTCTTAAACTTTTTGATTTTATAATTTTTTTCCCGACAGTTCTGCCAGTGAAATAAAAAATCCGCGTTTTCTGAAAATTACCGACTTGAGCAGTTATTTTGAAAAGCCATTTATATTTGCGTGACGCATTGTGCATTGTATTTACATAATTGACGTTCAAAATTGACGAAAAATTCAATGGCATTGTATTTTTTACCCGTCATTTACAATAAATAAATGAAGTTTGTATTTAATAATCACTTAAACTTTTGAATTTTTTTAAATTTTCCGGCAGTACTGTCAGTGAAACAAATAATCCGCGTTTTCCAGAAAATTGCCGACTTGTGTAGTTATTTTGAAAAGCCATTTATATTTGCTCGACGCATTGTACATTGTATTTACATAATTGATGTTCAAAATTGACGAAAAAAGCACACGTGGAAAAATTCCGTGATTCTTGACGGGAATATCATTTATTATTCTTACGACTTGGTTTCTCATTATATTTTCACATAATGCACATAAATAACGTGCTTCAAAAAGATCCCCAAATGAGAAGAAAGTCTTCACGTGTTAGGAATGAATGAAAATACATGAATTTACATATATATCTTGAAATCCGGTCGGATTTAGGCCAAGAAATACAGCACATTTATATGTATATCTAGTACCACATATTTGAATATTATGTAACAATATAACACATATGTACGACATTCAATAATTTCATAAAAAATTCTCAATTAAGTTATGTACACCATGGAAAAAATCTCGAAAGTCACGATTGTCATAAACCCAGGAGATGATGCGTTTTCATGTATAAAATATACGTGCAACGTGGCCAGTTTGCCTTGCGCGGAACGTGCTGACCTCGTATGCAAAAAAGCTAAATAAAAAGTTGGAATCAGTCAATTAATCATTGCGACACGTGGGGGAAGAAAAAATTCTCCTAAGGGAAATGTAGCGCCCCGAAAAAACGACCCGCATATCATTAGCGTGAAATGAAACGCATTAAATTTTCGACCGATTGGTTTTATGTGTGAATCGTCTAAATATTTTTTCCTTTTTTCGTGGCCTCCCACTTAATTTGCTCATGCGAAAAATCAATTATCAAGTTGATTCTTTTCCTTGTAATTTTGAAATTTTTTTTTTTTTACTATAAAAACCAATAAAAAACGGAAAGAAAATATGATTCGTGATGTCAATAACTAGTTAAAAACTAGCGACTTTTTTCCAAGTTTCACGCGTTCTCGCAAAAGCGAATTCTCACGCTGATTTCTTTGTTTTGCATCGTTACGACGCGAAATTACGAGGTGTTCTTAATTGCCGATTCACGTGCGCCGCCGGGTTTTTTTCACGCATAATTACGCGTTATCAGCAATTAGACACATCAACTCTTCGCTCAGACAAAAAATGCCAAGATTTTTCCATGACGTTGAGTAATGGAATTCACGTGATAAAAAAAAAACACACACACACACACACACAAGAATACGGAAAAAAGTTACGAAAAGTACCTGAGGTTCCAGAAATTTCCTCGCGTTTCGGGGAGTGGAAAAAGTGTGACTTAATGTTAAAAATTGGCATAGATATGGACTTTTGAAGTTGTAAACACGTATAAAGAGTGCGCGCTACCCCCTCTCCGCGCGACTTTCACTTGGGAACCTTAAGTACCTTTCACAGTGCGTGACACGTACGGGTGCAGGTCGACATAACCGGGACTTTTGGGTGGATAGGCTGCTGCGCGACGTGAGTATGGATACACTCCCGCGTGCGATCACTCTTAACGCATGACTGACACTATTTCGTATTTACTCGCCGCGTCGTGTACGTATACCCGCCAGCAATTACATATATGCAAAGTGGGATCCCCAAAGTCCCGCCTCGCGTCTTCTTTATTGTTTCTTTTTTTTTTGGTCATTGGCCAATCGCCGGGAGGCCCGTGTCATTATGCAGGGTCAAAAGCGTTTTCATGATAGGGTGGAAGTAGTGCAACTAACTTTACGAAACGTTTCTTTCACCGAATTCAAGTCGATAAATTTTGCACACGTTGGTTTTGAAAAATCAACGGACGATTTATGTAATTCTCTTTCACTCGACTCGATACTGCAAATGAGATGAAATGAATAGATACGATTTCGTTCTATTAAACTCTCGTTCAAATCGGCGAAAATGTTTCGTCAGACGCATTTTTTAGTGTAAAAAACGTTATTGCTCAACGAATGGTCATTCAACCGCGAGTTATTATGGTCCATATTCAGGTCACAAGGTTTTTTATGAACTCTGGATTCAGCAAAACGTTTTATTTTGTTATGATTTATATGTTAAATGATATTTGTTAAATTCCAATAAATATGGATTAATATAATTGCTAAGGATGATAGAACAATTTTTTTTAATTTTGAAACGTTTGGAACTTTAGAGACATTTTTCAGATTCTCTAGAGTCGCAGGTAAAAAATCCTGAGAAAAAATGCATTATGCATACATACAAGCATTATCAGAAAATCATATCAACGTTTGAGAAAAATACAACCATTTTTTGGTTGTTCAACTCGGCTCGATGAAAAACTTGTTCAACTCGTACTTTAGATTAAGCTATTCAAATTTCATTCACTCCATCTCGAGAAAATTAAAATACACATTCTATCTTAATCATCTTCATTACCTTTGCGAGATGCTAAAACTTTTTTTTCGTGAAACTCTAACTCAATCTTTCAAACCGTTTCGATCGAGGAAATAATGGACTGTTGACAAGCTCGTTGGATGAATAATTTGCCACTATGCTTCAGGAAAAACAACTTTTTTCGAGATTTTGTTGTATTATTTGTCAAGATGAGCATAAAGAAAGTTTGTCTGTTGAAAATTCATTAAATATTTCTTTGGGAGGAATAATGAAATACCCATCGCAGTCTCTCGGACGAATCACGCATCATTTTCAATGCAAATCCCAAGGCCCTGTTCATTATATTCCGCATGCCATAATAGAGAAGGTCGTTTACGTGCATGACGTCAAAAACAAAACGAAAGTTACGTATGGCTCTATTAGATTGAGCAACCAACGCCCCGATTTGCCTATCGAGGTGGCAGGGAAAACTCGTTCCGCGAGCAACCAATTCGGCCCGATTCTTTAGCTCAATGCTCTCGACTCTTTAGAAAGTTACCACTTCCAAAGTCGTGAAAAGTCGAGTCATTTTTTCCAGTGACTCGCAGATTTTCGTGTAAAAGAAAAAAAAAACATTTATGTTCAACTCTTTTTTTCCAGACAATGTCCTCTTGCACTGTTCAAAATTTTTGTCTTAAATTTAAAAAAACTGTATCACGCCCATTACACATACCCTGTATTACACTGTGCAACAAAGATTTTGATATCGGAATGTAGAAGCAAAAATGAAATCTGTAAATTAGTTCGCAAAAACAACTGATTCAACAATTTGTTTCATCTTTTCTCTCTTTTAAGCACATTGCTCGAATAAGTGTGTCCTTCTCGCACTTCAAAGTTTAAATGGAAAGCTTTATTGACCTAATTTCTTGAAACCCTGAGACACGGGTGTCTTAAAATTAAGTGTATATTACATTTTTGCTTCTATTTTCTGATATCAAAATTTTAATCTGAAATTTGTCGCACAGTGTTATTAATGCAATCAACTATACAAAATATATGTACGCTTATATAAATTTAATATACGGCTGTCTTGAATTTTATACATTATGTGTGTTTGAAATTGTACATGAAATCAATACATATTTTCATAAAACCTGTGGATTGAATTAAATTTGCCTTTACATTCATTTCATGCATGTAACTGAGACAGAATTTTTTTTAGATACTAATTGCATGAAATCTAAGACAAATTTTGAATGCTATGTGAGAAAAAATGTATAAAAATCAAGTAGGTGTCTTGAGATAATGCACATTTAATAGATGCGTTGCATTCATGTCCAAGTGTTTAAAAATGTCTAAAAAGTGTCAAAAATTGTCTAAATAGTGTCTAGAATTGTCTGGGTACTGTATAAGAATGTCTAAACAGTGTCTAAATATATCAAAATTGTCTAAAAAGTGTCTAGAAATATCTAAAGAGTCGATATGTCAAAATTGTCTGTATAGTGTCTAAAAGTGTATCTAGTAAGTATCTAAAATGTCTAAAAAATGTCTTTTGCACTTGGGTCAGATTGTGACATATTTTTGCACTTGGGTTAGTTTAATTTAATAGATGTATTCCTGTTTGAAATATGTAGTTTTTAAAATTTCAGGTACACTTTAATACATCAATTATAATTTCCATAATTATGGGAATTGCATTAAACTCAAGTAAGTGTCTCTAAATTATATATGTATTAAACATGCTTACCTAACGTACGTTTCAAATAGCAGGTCTATGAAATATCAAGTACATTTTAATACATTTTAAATAGAAAGTGTATGAAATTTATGAAAATTTTTTACAGTGTATTCTTTTTCGTGAAAATGCAAAAAGTTACGGCATTAAAATACGAGTTTTAATAAACAACTCATAAAAATAACAATTTTAGATAATGAAATAATGTAAAAACTACCAAAAATGAACTTTTACTAAAAAATTTTGCGTAACTGAACACATTTGATCAAAGTGTCTAATAATATCTAAATATGTCTCAAAAGTGTCTAAAGTTGACTAAGTATTTTCTAAGAATATCTAAACAGTGTCTACAAATGTCTACGTAGTGTCTTAAAGTGTCTAAATCGTCTAAAAATGTATAAATAGTGTCTCAAAAGTCTAAAAATGTCTAAATATTGTCTAAAATGTCGAAAATTGTATAAAAAGTGTCTAGAAATATCTCAAGAGTGTTCAAAATTGTGTGTATAGTGTCTAATAGTGTGTCTAGTAAGTGTCTAAAATGTCTAAAAAGTGTCTTTTGCAGTTGGGTCAGATTGTGACATTTTCATCTGCGTTAGGTTAATTTAATAGATATATTCATGTTTCAAATCTGTAGTTTATAAAATTTCAGGAAAATTTTAATACATCAATTATGGAAAGTGCATTAAACTCCAAAGGTGTCTCTAAATTAGACATTTTTTAAACATGTTTACCTAACGTACGTTTCAAATAACTGGCTTATGAATTATCAATTACATTTTAATAAATTTTGAACAATTTTAGATCATGAAATAATTTAAAAACTACCAAAAAGTAACTTTTACTAAAAAATTTAACTTAAGTTAACACATTTGATGAATGTGTTTCATTTATGTTAAAGTGTCTAAAAATATCTAAATATATTTCAAAAGTATCTAAAATTGTCTGGGTATTGTCTAGGGATATCTCAACAGTGTCTACAAATGTCTAAGTAGTGTCTAAAAATGTCTAAATCGTCTAAAAATGTATTAATAGTGTCTAAAATGTCTAAAATTGTCTTAAAAGTGTCCAGAAATATCTAAAGAGTGTGAAAAATTGTCTGTATAGTGTCTAATAGTGTGTCTAGTAAGTGTCTAAAATGTCTAAAAAGTGTCTTTTGCACTTGGGTCAGATTGTGACCTTGTCACCTGCGTTAGGTTAGGTTAGGTTAATAATAAATAGTAAATGTATTCATGTTTCAAATATGTAGTTTATAAAATTTTAGGTACCTTTTGATACATCAATTATGGAAAGTGCATTAAACTCAAGTAGGTGTCTCTAAATTATACACTTTTCACACATGTCTACCTAACGTACGTTGCAAATAGCTAGCCTATGAAATATCATATATTTAATACATTTTGAATAGAAAGTGTATGAAATTCACGAAAATTCTTTTTAGTGTACTTTTTGAAAAATTTCATGACATTTTTTGAAAAAATATGCAAAAAATTTGCTGTTAAGTTGGCGTTTTCATGAGACTCGACTATCGGCAATTAGCAGGTATTGTTTATTCATAATTTCTACGCGGTTGCGGAATTATAGATTGTCCGGAGTCACCACCTATTTTGCTTTCTCTTTCCCGTGTTGGAACGGATTCACTTAATGATCATTTACGAGGTTCGAAAGCCCGGACTTGACGAAACAATCGGCGAGTATACCGTTAAATGTTTTATAACGCCTATATTATTGCACTTACATCGTTATAAAAGTCCGCCAAAGGTCAAATACAACGTGAGCGCTTATTTGTTAACTACGCTTTTTCCATCGCAGTTGGACGCTAATGAAACTTTTTGAAATTTTCCACATTTTCATATCATGCAATGCATTGCCATAAAATCGGAAACCAAGGAAAACGCAACCAAAAACGGATTTTTCGGTTGCGTCTGTATTTTTCCTTTTTAGGTTCGGTTTTTACGCTCGGAAAAACTTTCTGCGGTTGGGGATCCTGGTTTTTCTTGCCAAGTTTTTTGTGAGAAAGGCAATAAAAATGGAAAGTCTCCTTGCGCAATGTGCGGATTTTCCTGCCGAAGCTGCAAGTCAAGACCTGATATTTTACCAAATGTTCTCTCTCGTTATTAAAACAATTTTTTATTAGAAAAAAAATCAGTTTCTACATAAAATTATGAATAAAAATCTTGAAAAAATGTTTTTTCTTTCTGAACGTGTCGGACCATGTTTTGGTTAAAAATGCGTTTCTTGAACTGTAAGTTTGTTTCTGATTGAATATCCTGGAAAACATGGAACTCGATTGATTATGATTTGGAGGCAAAGTCACGTACGAACTCAGTTGATGCAAAACCTGAGGATTTTCGCAATAACATTCCGAGCTCAAATTCCGCAATCTTCGACGACGATAAAAAGCCTTTCGAGTTGTTTAATATTGCTAGACATCCAAGTTTTCGAACTGAATAATGTCATTTTCTCAAAATTCAGTTGGATTTTGAATTTAATTTATTGCAACGGTTGTTTTAGGTACAATTATCTTATGCCAACCAAATATTGTAACTGTGTTTAATGAAGAATATAGAGACTGGAATTCATTGAGATAGGTGAATCTTGGAATACGTGAATTTTCAGCGATGAACTCAGGGGTGAGAGAGAAAAAAAAGTGCTCGTGCCTCATTGCTCGCACGCAGCAGACTCGTACACGTCGACGCGTACACTCGTCGGTCATGAATATTCAAAGCTCGGAGAATTTTTATTAAGATTTCCTGTGAGTCATGCTTTGTTTAATGTCCAACAGAGAAGCTAACCCTGTCAACTTTCTTTCTCAAATCCAGCATGTTTTCCAATTTCTTTTCACTGGAGATGGAATTCGCGATTTCTGCTTTTGATTAGGAATAATTCACTTAAAATCATGCAAAAGTGACTTTATTTTTGACAGATTCTTCAATGAATTGCATTATAATGAAAAAACACGTTGCCGACCATTTTTCCGAATCCCTTTTCCCGAACAGCCTTTTTCCCGAACGGTCATTTTCCCGAAAACCGTTTTCCCGAATAAGTTTTCCCGAAAGATGTTTTTTCGAACGGCCATCTTCCCGAAAAACCATTTTCCCGAACGGTCTTTTTCCCGAAGGGTTTTTAATTTTCCTGAACGGAAAATTTTCCTATCAGCCTAATGTCTAGAAATGCCATGGTTACGCATTTACAAAACAATTGACGCATGAACAACAACTGTCACATTCAAAATAAGAGTCTCCATATCTTACATGATAATTGCATACCGCAATCGCACACAGCATCAACCTTTGAATTACATATCTGAAGAAACCTAATTTGGAATTTTAACCACGAATCTTCTTATTGAAGACTCTTCTTATAGAATTTTCAGCACGACTCTTACGAAATTTTTACTATGACTCTTTTTATTGAAGACTCTTCTAATGAAATTCATAAATGTATACGATTGAAATAAAAGTTTAATTTTAACCGAAATTCGGAAAATAATACTTTCGGGAAAATTGTTGTTCGGGGGAAAATACTTTCGGGAAAATGGCCATTCGGGAAATAATACGTTCGGAATAATGGCATTTCGGGGAAAAGGTCATTCGGGAAAATGACCGTTCGGGAATTTGGATTCGGGAAAATGACCGGGAATCGAAAAAACATCATGGTTTATTTTAAAATAAACTACTTTTAAAAAACTATTCATATGCAAACGCCGTTTTTAGCGTCTCGGCCAGAATTTCGATGCCAAGAATGCAATCCAAAGAACGATCCTAGAAAAACCTCGCGTTCAATATTGTTCAATATGCGCGCTGCGTTTCCAAAAGCCTTCTTTTGTTCAACTGGCTATTCCTCGTTTCGCTTACTTGCTTGGAAAAAACAACGAATGAAGTTTTTTAAAAGGTTGTCGAAAAAAGGGATTTGTTTTTTTAAATTATCTCTCCAGAAATCCTCAATCTCTTAATTTTTTTTTTTTTTTAATTTTTTCGAGTTAAAATCATAAATTCTGATTTTACAATTTATCGATTTTAAAATAGTAGCAAAGTTCAAAAGATCTTCTAAAAATGAACAAATAGAATTCACAATCAAATTCTAAAGTTATGAGGAAAATGTTTCTTAGTTCAGAAAATTGATAAGCTTTCTCAAGTTAACGAATCTCAATAATTTCATCGTTGCCGATCATTTTCCAGAATCCCTTTTTCCGAACAGCCTTTTTACCGAACGGTCATTTTCCCGAAAACCGTTTTTCCGAAAGGTCTTTTTCCTGAATCCGTTTTCCCGAACGGGAAATTTTCCTATCGGCCTATAATGTCTAGAAATGCCATGCTCACGTATTTACGATTTTTAAATTACAAAATTGTGATAAAAGATTTTAATTAATGAATAAAATTTTGAAATTATATTTTTAAATTAATTTTAAATAACATTTTAAATTAAACTTTTGAAATTTTGAAATAAAACCAAATTTACAATTTATAAATTTTAAACTTTTACCATGACTCTTTTTATTGAAGACTCTTCTTATGAAATTCATAAATGTATAGAATTGAAATAAAAGTGAAATTCCAACCGAAATTCGGAAATTAATACTTTTGGGAAAATTGTCGTTCGGGGAAAAATACTTTCGGGAAAATGGCCATTCGGAGGAAAATCTGTATCTATCAATTAACGAGATTTTTATTTGCGGAAATTTCTAAAAAGATCGTATCAAGTCACGTTGCCTCTCGCATTTTTTTGCAACAACTAATCGTATCGTAAACATACGGCATATTTGTTTTTTCTATGACGGAAAAAAGCCGTCTCGTTTTCTTGCGAAATGGCTTTTTTCATTCAAAAACACTGCATTCATTAACTAAACGATTGCGCCATTTCGAGGCCTCGCTTATTTCGCGTTTTTTACTGTCATGAAAACTGTAGTAAGCGAAAAACAAGGAAGCGACGAAATATCTCGTCTACGCACAAAAACGATTAAAAACGCACAATATAATTCTTTCACTCACTCTCAGTGGGTTTTTCTGGGCATTTTTCGCACGCGGGAAAAACAATGTGGTTGCCACAACCTCATTTGTAGTTAGTGCAACAACATTAAGAGTTACTGCAATTTTCGTGAAGCTTGTAGTAATTTTTAATGTGGTTGTACCGACCATAAGTGAGTGAGGTTGTCTACACCATGAAAATAGTTGTGGCAAATATTACTATTTTATGAGGTTGTGACAACCATATTATTTTTTCGGTGCAAGTTAACAGAAATATAAATAAATATAATAGATAATACTGTAATGAGTCGTGAAGAACCTAAAATATTGTACCTTTTGAAATTATGGATTGCCTGATAAGATAACGTCCATCACGAAACAAACGAAGAAACAGGTGACAATCCATAAATTAGCTGAAAAAGGTCATTTTAAAATACAAATTCTAACCAATGAAAAGTTGTTAAAAAACTTTGGGTGTCGTGCATTCCAATATTTTTTCAAAATTTTAGAAATTTCGAAAGTACGAATTCGGACTGAAAAAATAAATTGTGAAATGTGGAATAATAATTTTCAGACGCGTTTTCGTCCTCTCGATGGATCGATTCGAAAGGAGAAAGAGAAATACGTTGCCCAACTCAGATTACCGGTCGTTTTACAGTTACGCGCCCCGTTCTGCGAGCCGAAAATTTTTGCAAAAACAACTGGAAAAAGCGAAACTCGGATTCCGGAGTGCCCTGAACTGAATAATGTACCTTTACCTTCTTCCCCGCGCCCATAACTCAAACATGGGCACAACAATGAAAAGCACGTGTTGGGAGTACGATATGACGAAGACAATAAAAATACTCACACCATCGTTTGAGAAACCCGCCCTGGAGTTTTGCGCAAATTCCCCGCTGTACCCTCATATTTCCTGTATTTTACTCGAGGAAAAGGTCGGAAAAGCGCCGGCTTTTCCGGATTTTCCCGCGATCCGAGGCGTGGATCGCGGCGAGGAGAAAGTCGATCCCGACAAGCGTGCCAAGCTTGACTAGCGAGGTTCCTTTTCTTTTGTGTTTTGTTCCTTATTGCCCTCACGAAAAATGCACCAATTGATTAACGTGGGCGGATTTTCCGCGATGAAAATGGCCCGATTATGAATAATCACGCTGTGCTAGGGTTGGGATGTATCCGGAACTCGCGGTTTCCATTCGGGAAGAAAAAAGGTCGTTTGGCCGGGAGAAGAAACGTTCAGGGCGCGCGCGTTTGAAGCACTGCCACGAGACGGGAAGGAGCACCAGGTGAACGATTTATCGTGGTCCCCGGCCAGTCCCCACGACTCCCCGTTTAGACTCCCCACCGTCTTGGCTGGCCTTCTGCTGCTTCAGGCCTCACTCTGGGGCACGGCAATCCTCATGCTCCTCGTTCCTCCGGGATAAAACCTGAGCTGGTTTTTGGAAAATTTTCTCATAGAATTGGAAACGAAGTAATAATATCAGATTTTAAGTAGCTTTTTTCAGAGAAAGAATTCGGAGACTTACATTGCAAAATAGGGATTTCAGTGAACCAAAATTACGAATTTCGAATTTCTTCGTTCAAATTCCACAACTTTCAAATCATGATTTCTCGGAAACTTAGAAACTCTAGGAATCTAAATGGGAAAGGTCGAGCATCAAAAAATAAAATTATTTATGCAGAAAACCACAAAATCATAGAAACTCCAAGTTAGAATTTCCTTATAATAATGTGGATATAAATAAACAATGAAGAATATTAGAAACAAAATACAAAAAAAAGAGACCACAAAACTTGAAGGGTACTTATTAAATGTAACAAAAATAATCACCGTTTTGTATTTTGTGGATAGAATTGTGTTTACGTGCATGTTTGAAAAATGTATAATTTAGAGACACCTACTTGAGTTTAATGCACTCTCCATAATTAATGTATTAAAATGTATTTGAAATTTTAGAAACTGAATATTTGAAACATAAATACATCTAATAAATTAAACTAATCCAAGTGAAAATGTCAGAATCTAACCCAAGTGCAGAAATATGTTACAATCTGTCCCAAGTGCAAAAGATACTTTTTAGACATTTTAGACACTTACTAGACACACCATTAGACAATATAGACACAATTTTGAACACTCTTTAAATATTTCTAGATTTTTTAAGACAATTTTAGAGATTTTAAACACTATTTGGACATTTTTAGACTTTTGAGACACTATTTATACATTTTTAGGACGATTTAGACTAATTTAGACACTACGTAGACATTTGTAGACACTGTTTAGATATTCTTAGAAAATACGTAGACAATTTTAGACACTTTTGAGACATATTTAGATATTTTTAAACACTTTGACATAAATGTAACACATTTATCAAATGTGTTCAGTTACGCAAAATTTTTTAGTAAAAGTTCATTTTTGGTAGTTTTTACATTATTTCATTATCTAAAATTGTTATTTT
>JAPYZL010163011.1:0-24840 GCA_030522825.1 Platygaster orseoliae
AAAAGGTTTTTTTTTAAATAAATTTATTCATGACAAATATTTGTAATGAATTTTTTGTTGAATTTGTCCGGATTTTGGTGGCGCACCCTGTATAATAATTTTTTTCTGAAACTGCAAATTCGATTAAATTTTATATAATATTTACAGATAATTCTGTGTGATTGAAAACTTCTATCTATATATCTGTGGTGTCCCGGCAAAACCGAATAAGTCCACTTTGCCATAAGGTTCATTTTACATAATATTCTGCATGCATTTTGAGCCTTATAGCAAAGTGGACTTACTTGGTTATGCCGGGACACCACAGATACTTTGATTATAAAAATTAATAATTATATTTTGTATGTATTCTAATTTAAATTGTTTTAAAATTGAAACTATAACAGAAACTGAATAGAGGTTAGCCCCATTAGTTTTTTAATATATATTTATAAACGTTATACACATTGTTTCTTTTCTTTTCTTTAGCTAAATCATCTCAGTCGAAAAACGAGCCAAAGGCCTACGTCAGAACTCCTTATACAGGTAAAAGTGAAATTTTTTTTTGTATAGATAAACGTCCAAGTTTAAACTAGATTTCGAAAATAAATAAAATAAATAAACTCCCGTGAAGTTATTCTATTCTGTTCAATAAAATAATTTAAATAAGTCTGAATAAAATTCAATGAGTTTTAAATCGGAAAAATAAGAAAACAGAGCATTGAACTTGAAATATATTAAGTTTCGAAATTTTTGACAAATTTTCAGTGAAAAGTTGCAAATCCTCGTTGTCCATCGAACCGGCGAATAGCGTTACGAAGCAGCACGAGGCTTCTTGCTTGATTCCTTACATAAAAAAAGGCAGAGAAATGCGCATGGAAAGATCGATCATGTACAAAACTCCAAAAAAATCGGCGGGTACCGAGAGATCGGTATCGAAATGGCGAGATTTGTCGAGCGTCAGGCAGCATCTTTTCAGCAGAGAAAGTTTTTTCCAGGACAGTTTCAATGTCGATGGCATTGATCTTACAAGTAAGGATTTTGTCAGGTTTTGCTTTGGAAAATGGATTCAAATTTTTAGAAAAAAAACTGGTTTGGGTTATAAGTTTAGATGTTTTTTTATTAATTACGATGGAATTGAATTTTGTCTTTATTTTTTTATTTTTTTTTATTTATTACAGTTTATGACAATTTTGTAAATGAGGGCAATTTCGAAAGTTCAATAATAAAAGAAAATTTGTAAAATTATGAAAAACTGAAAAATAAATAAAAGTAATGTCAATTATTCTGGAAAATCCAAAAACTTTATATCATTTTAGAGAGTGCTGATGAAATTTAAGGATAGTGAAAAATTATGGAAATATTGTAAAATGCAAAAAACTGTAGAATTATAATAAAATTTGTAGAAAATAGAAAATTATTAAAATAGAAACTATTTTACATCGTATAGAAAACGTCAATGAGAGTCTCAAAATTGTTTAATATCATGAATGGTTAGAAACGTTGTAGTTAAAAGATAATAAACATCTGTAGAAATTCAAGGAATTTGTTGGACTTGAGTAAACAATGACAAATTTTTTAAATTAATGATAGTTAATAATTCAATATAATAGTTCGGTAATTTTTCAAGAATTTTAATAAAAATCGAAAAATTCGAAAGATTATGAAAAAGTGAAAAACAGAAAATTTGAAGGATCGTCAATTATTCCAGAAAGTAAAAATTTGTATTATTTCAAGAAATGTTGATTAAATTCAGGAATATCAAAATTTCGTACAGTTAAAAAAAAACTGTAGAGTACTAATGATATTTTTATAAAATAAAAAATATTTTTACCTCCTGTAGAAATCGTCAATAATATTGAGCTTATAAAAATTATTTAATATCATGAATAGTTTGAAACATTTTATATGCTGAAGATTATAAGTAATTGTCTTAGTTAAAGAAATTTGCATAATTTTGGGAAGTTATGATGAATTTCGTAAATTCAAGGAAATTTGGAAAATTCTATTCAATTACAGAAAATTTGATACTTATTAAAATTGTAATAATAATTTCATAATTTCATGAATTTCAATTCAATTCGAAATATTGGAAAAACTATAAAAAACAGAAAATCTAGAGGATTGTCATTAATTCTTCAAAATCCCAAAAATTTGTATTATTTCAGAGAATGTTATTACAACTTGAGAACTGTAAAAAATTATTTAAATTCTTTAAAGTTGAAAAAAGTGGAATACTTATGAAATTTTTAAAAAATAAAAAATTGTTCCGTCTCGTACGTAATTTGTTAAAATTTTCAAAAAGGCCAATAAATGTCTAATAATTTTTTATTATAACTTATAGTTAGAAACATCAAATATTTTGAAAATCATAAACAATCGTAGGAATTCAAGAAATTTGTAGGATTTTGGAAAATAATGATAAATGTTGAAGATTGTGGAATTTATGAAATCCGTAAAAAAATACAAACACTGATAAAAAATCTTCATATTATCCAAAAAATAAAAATATATTTTCGTAGAACGAAGATTTTCGATACTTAAAATAATTTAAATAAAAACCTAGAAATATTGGACAAATTTGGAAGAAGTAAAAAACATTGGAAATGTTTAAAAAAATTCTGATATTTTCTCTAAATCACAGAATAAACTGTTGAATATTTTGAATATTCCCGAATCAAAAAAATGTTAAATTTTAAGGCTATCATCGATTTTTGTAAAAGTGTCAATAACAATTAAGTACTTTCGAAATTTCTAAAGTTGAAATGTAGAGACTTTTAATAAATCTGAAAAAATCATAAAATTTGTAATATTCCAGAAAATATTGATAAATTTTAGAGAATCACGAACACTATAACTTCAGAAGTTCAAAAATGCCTAATAATGAGTGTTTTTGAATTGATTTTTTGATGCAAGACGTATACTAAACTTTTTTACATTTTCCAGAAGATAACAAAATGTTTCAATTTACAGATATTCTGGAACGAATAACAAATTTCTCGAGCACCTTGACTGACTCGAAAGGGGAAGAAATGGAGAAGAAAGTTTGAAAGTTCTGTGTTATTTTTTTACGCATGTGTTATTTTTGAAAAAGTTATTTCAAGTTCGCTAAGGCTCAAATTATCGTTAAAAAAAGTTTATTTCTGCGTGAATTTCCAGTTTTGGACGTACACGTGGGCTTATCATCTATGGGAATTCGATTTTTACTTGAAGTTCTGTTTTACCTTTCAAAAATGGTAAATTTTTTTTGTTTTTTCTTGCATGTTTAAGAAACTTGATCAGGAGTATATAATAGTTAACATTCGAGAAACAATTCTTCATGAAATATGTTAAATACGTAAACAAATAATTTTATATTATTAATTCATTATTGTTTTTTTTATGTGAAAATGTCATGTACTTACCAACTATTTATGAAACTGCATGAAAAATAAACAATCGCAAAGTGGCCCTTCCTTGTTTCATCACTTTTTTCAAACAAAATTTGTTTTCTTTGTTTTACGAAATAACAAAAAGTTCGTTTATTAATACTTTCTTTACACAAATGTCGGTATCGGTGAAACGTACTCCTATGGCGAATTTCGGTGCTTTCGTACAAAACGTGGTTTCTGCAATCTACGTTCATCAGACTATCAATTAACAGAAAAAGTCAGAAATTCACTTTCATTCTGTAAAGTATAATTATCTGAACGTGCCCTTTTTTCGTACACTTTGTTATGGCTACTTGACGGACAATAAACAATATATTGGTCCTGGAATCATGTACAAAAACTCGTTGCCCCCAAAGATTCGAAAATATTCCGGAACGAAATCTTCCATCAATATGTTTTTTTTGCTACTATTGGAAAGGAGTCTGTAGTTATTGATGGAAAATCCCATTCGGAATGTTTCTAATGTGGAATATTTAGCTAGAAATACGTTTTTCACGCCTGCTTGGGATGAATAGCTGGTGGAGATGGCGGGGTTCTGAAGCAGGAAAGCAAGAAGCCTGTGTACATTGCAAATAAAATGGCCACTGCGATGAGCATGTAAATGTAAATGTTGAGTTCCGGTTGTCTGAACCGGTTCTTCTTCAGCCATTCCAGAACGTCCTCTTCTTTGTTTAGATCGCCTAATAGGAGATAAGATTATGAAATTAGTTTATTTTTATTTCTTCGAGGTCAAGTCAAGGTCAGGTCAAGGTCAAATCAGAGTCAGGTCAAGGTCAAGTCAAGGTCAAATTAGAGTCAGGTCAAGGTAGAGTCAGGCCAAGTCAGAGTCAGATCAATGTCAAATCAGAGTCAGGTCAAGGTCAAGTCAAGGTCAAAATAGAGTTAGGTCAAGTCAGTAAAGTCAAAGTCAAGTAAAGGTCAAATCAAGGTCCTTGTCCTTTACTGACTTGACCTTGACCTTGACTTGACATTGCTTCGCCTTGCTTGGCATTTAATTCTTATTAAAAATGGAAATTGTAACAAAATACAATTTTTCAAATAGTTGACATAGTTTTTTAATTACTGGAAGTAGTTTACGAGATAAGACTTATGAATGATTGACGTAGTTCTACGTTACGGCACAAACTTTCTGTGTTTCATTTAGTTTTGGACGTAATTTTTACTCTACGAGAATGAATTTTTACTCCATGCAAGTGAAAATCTTGATTAAAAAACTAACCTCTATATATACTGGGGAATCTCTTGCGGAAATAAACCACGGCCGGAAGTTTGGTCACACCCCATTTCCTGGCGTACCTTGGATCAGCCAATTTCACAAAAGTTATACCCAAATTGTCCGTTTCCCCATCAATATTTTCCAATCTGTCATTGACAGCTTGACTTTCTTTGTTGCCATGTTCGTCTGTGGAGAAGGTTATTAATAACTGTATATTCGATGCTATATTTGAACTTATATACTGTATTATTATGTTTTTTTTTATCTTCAATAGATATTTTGCATTGAGTAGGTATTAATCGTATTTTTGAATTTTTGTAATACATATTATGTACGTAGGGCTTTCTAGTATTTTAATACGTTTCGAGTATCTGAATATTAATTTTGAGATTTCGAAAAAAATTTTATCTACATAGATTTTGCAATTTAGCATTAGTCGTATTTTGGAATTTTCGTAATATTACGTAGGGTTTTCTAGTACTTTCATATATTTCAATGCTTCAAGTTTTAATCTTTCATAGATTTATAGTGAATTAATAAATTTTGAAAAAAAAAAATGGATTTACGTGGATTTTGCAGTTCAGCATCATTTTTGATTATGAATTTTCAACAAATTACTTAAGATATTTTAGTACTTCAATACATTTCTAGTATTTGAGTTTTTTAATGGATTTTTCATAGGCTTCTAGAATTCAGTGCCCTAGGATTATATTTCTATACATTTATAATAATTTTAAAAGAGTTTTTTGAAAATTATATACTGGGTGTCTCACAGTTCGCGGAAATCCTTGAATCCATGGATTCTTCATGAAATTCTAAGACGATTTTTCCTTTGCCACGTTTTTAACAAAATTCAAAATAAGAAAAGTTATTCAAGCCAAAAATTTAAACAATAAATGCACTTTCTTGAAAATCGGAGGTTGACACCACGGACCAAACTTGACCCAAATTTTCTACATATTTTTCTGATTCAAAAAGTCCTTTGCCACTTTTAATAAAACTCAAAATCGAAAAAGGTAATCGGGTCACATGTTTCAGCCAATCAGATTTTTTAGATTTTAAACTTGAATTTCTTTTTTGATTTTGAGTTTTGTAAAAAATGGCGATTTTCGAATTTTGTATTTTGTAAAAAGTTGAAATAAAAGTTTAGAAATTTGTGGATTCTGAATTTTGTAAAAAGTTTTGTAAAAAATTGATTTTCAGTAAATTTATAGATTTTTGAGAAAATTTATCTACGTTGATTTTGCATTTCAACATTATTCTTATTTGTAAACTTAAAAAATATGAAGTATGATTTTCTAGTACTTTACAATTTTTTTTGTATCCAAGTTTTTGATGAATTTTCCATAAATTCATAGAATTCAATAAGTTACAGATTTATAGTAACTACAAAGAGTTTTGTAAAAATCATATATACATAGATTCATTATCTTTAATAGATATTATGCTGTTTAGAATTAGTCTTGTTTTTGAATGATCGTAAATTTATGTGGGACTATCTAGTACTTTAATATGTTTTGAATGTCTCAGTATTTTTATGGATGTTCTATACATTTCCAGAACTTAGTGCTCTAAAATTTAATGTTCTAAGGATTTATTGTAAGTTTATAGATTTTAGAGAAAATTTTAGTAACATAGATCTTTAAGTTCAGCATTATTTTTATTTATGATTTTTTTAAAAATTACGTAAGATTTTCTAGTACTTTAGTACATTTATAGTATCTAAGTTTTTCAATAGATATTCGATAGATTTCTTGAATTCAGTGCTCCAGGATTCAATGTTCAATAGATTTATAATAAATTTTTAGACTCTGGAGAAAATTTTATTTACGTAGATTCATTGTTTTTTATTTCTTATTTTTGAATTTTCGTTGTATTACGTAGGACTTTTGTGCCAATTTAGCACATTTCGAATATCTTAGTATTTTTATAGATTCCCTAGCAAAGTCACCGTCACATAAATTTCATGGAACTTTCATAGAAAACTGAAATTTCTATGACAGTTGAAATAACGTATAATTTCATGAAACGTGAGCAATTTACTTAGAACAAAATGCAGCAAATGAGGGTTTAGATAGTTTTTTTATCAATATCTAGTGCAATTTGCCATTTCATAATTTGTTTATTATTGCTATCACCCACTTCATTTAACTTGCGATTCAGCCTACTTCGGGAGATTCGAAATTATTGGCGAAAGGAATCGGCCCAAAAATCGAATATCTATATGACGAACGTACATTTTTATATCCAGCGAAGTAAGATAGAGACGATTCATGAATTACTTTCGGAAATATAATCAAATTTTCAAAGTATTTCAAATGTTTACATTTTTCCTGTTATTTTTCATAACCCATCAAAAAGTGATAGGACAAATATAAAAATTGAAAGTGCCTCGGAAATTTGATTATATTTTGGAAAGTAATTCATGAACTGTCTCCATCTTGCTTCTTTGGGCATAAAAATGTACACTCGTCATACAGGTAAACGACTTTTTGGTCGATTCGCTTCAGTTTCGGAAAAAGTATGGCTCAAAGTCAAGTCAATTTTCGCATGCAGTTTTAAGGATTTCTACAGATTTCTAAAATTAAATGAATTTGATTGATTTCCAGTATGTGAACAGAATTCTAGTTTCTCAATAGATTCCTAGTATTTCCAGAATTACGTAGACTTACAGAAGAACACAGCCAAGAACTCGTTCTCATCCAGCAATTTGTCCAGCATCTTCTTGTTCACTTCCTCGACCTCATTTTTTATTTCGAAAACATCTTGTGACGTGAGCCACTGAAGAATTTTGTCGTCTTGTGTAAGGTCTTCGTCATAGATAAGAGGTGTTCTTTTCCGGAAATACACAAGTGATGGGAAGTTCAGAATTCCATATTTTGTAGCCGAATCTGAATCCGATACTTTCACAAAATCTATGCCAAACAAATCCGCTTCTCCGTCAATTTTCTCGAGAGCATCCATTATTTCGTCGCATTCTGGACAATCTTCATCATCTTCAAAAAGGAAATGCAATCATTATTTTTATTATTACCAAGTATTCTCTTTATTTAGGGATACTTACAAAAAAATACTGCCAGAAAAGGTGATTCATCAAGTAGCCTTTCCAACATTCTACCATTTACTGATTCAATTTCGTCAGCCAATTCTCTGTTGTCATCATCAATTAGCCATTCAAGTACGGATTCTTCGTTTTGAAGGTCACCTTGAAAAATTATCCATCATTTGTCGTTTTCATCTGTTACTGACTTTTAAACCTAAGATCTAGGAGAATCTGTTTCATGTTTACCTTCAAAAAGCAATGGGTTACCATTCCTGAAATATACAAGTGCTGGGAAGGTCTTGATAGAATATCGCTTCGCCAATTGAGGGTCTTGAATTTTTACTAAATGAATGCCAAAAACGTCGCTTTCGTCATCAATTTTTTCTAGTCCTTCAAGAATCTCGTCGCAAATATGGCAATTTTGTTTATCTGCAAATCGAAGATGTTTTTTTTTTTTCGTGATTTCTGTCAAGGAATTCTCTTGATTCCTTGGAGTTATTTTCAGGATTTGAAAGAGAAGAACTTACAAAAATAAACTGCGAGATATTGAGTGTCTTCGACGAACATTTCCAACATTACTCGGGTTATCAGTTCGATTTGATCTTCAGTTTTCTGGGTTATTAGCCATTGGAGCACTTCTTCTTCTTCATTCAGATGTCCTTAATTAATGAAAAGGAGTCTTGTGATAAAAAATCTATCAAATAGTATAATTTTTTATGGGCGTTACAACCAGTTTTACATTCCAGTTTTTTGTTTCAATAAAATAACGATATTTTAATGCTGGAATAAATATCCATTTATACATTTCAATAAAAAAAATTTATAAGTATTAAAACCCCCCTGAAATATTTTGTTGCAACGTCCCAGCACTTTTCCACACTAACCTTCAAAAACGTTTGGTATGTGGTGCTCAAAGTAGATCAAAATAGGGAAATCAGTAACCCCATAATCCTCCGCAATTTTGAAATCCTACAAAACAAGTATATGATTTAGAACATCACCATGATTTCTCTGAAAATACCAAAATATTACTTGTGTTTTGACGAATGTGATTCCATGCCTGTCACAATCGTCATCAATATTCTCCAACTCCTCGAGAATCTCTGCACATTGTTCACAATCGTCGGAATCTAAGACAAAAAAAAACGATTACAAAAACATCTGCACACTTTTTGAACTGCAGACTAAGATGTGTCATAGCACTCAAACGGCGAATTTACAAAGGACAAAATCCTATCTAGAAAATTTTCCAAAATTCTTCAATCATCAAGTGCCTGTAATTTCATCCGCGATTTGCGCCATGCGGAACGTTATGGAAAATAACGTAGGATGAAGCGTTTCTAGTATGATTCATTCTAACAAAACCAAAACTAAAATTGGACCATGAGCGACAAGATGGAACAGCTATCTGAAAACACTACGCAAATTGTGGTACACGAAAGGGCATTCTTTGTACCATCTTCGGTCTCGCCCTGATCAGCCTCAGCGTCCTTCGTTTGCGCCTGAGCTGACTTGTGGCGACGTTGCTTTCTGGTCGATTTCGATTGTTGACACATTTCACAGAGAGTTTTGTTCCCTAGGACATTATTTCACCATTTTCACAATAACGTATCGACTTTCGATTATTAGAACCGTTGTTAATCACAAGACTTGACTGGTAACATGCATGACATTTATTTGGATATTGTAGTGTTTGACTTACAAAAGTAAACTGCTAAGGCTTCGGATTCCCGAATTAAATGAAGAAGTTCTTCTCCTTCCAATGCTTCGATAGCGTCGCCTGTCGGGTCTTTTTGGGTCAGCAGCCATTGTAGTATCGATTGCTCGTCGTAAATGTCGCCTGGTACAAAAAGATTTGGTGAAATAAGAAATATTGTTAGAATTCTAGGCCAAGGGCTTGAATAAGTAAATGTAGTGTACCTGCGAAGATGACTGGTTCTTTAGATGCCATTTTGAAAAATAAAATTGCTGGAAGAGCAAAGACTCCAAGTTGCTTCGCAAGTTCCTTGTCATCGATCTTTACGAATTTAATTCCAGCTGAGTCAGCTTCATCATCGATCAGTTCGATTTCTCCCAAAACTCTACTGCATTGTTTACAGTCGTTACTGTCTAAACAAATCGAGTTCTATAGGAGATTATTGCAGAAAATATTTGTACATCGATAATTCATTTACAAGATGTGCCTTTGGTGTCTTCAACAACGATTTTTGTTTGTTGATGGGTAAAAGTATCAAGAACATCAATTTTTGTTGAAGCATAAATTGATTTTTAAAAGACCCTGACAGGATCTTGAATAGCACTATCGTAGGCATCTTTGCACATTCAATGCTGTATAGTGATTGGTCGAAAATGATGCACGATTCGTCATTTGTCATGTTGGAAATATTGTAGCATTATTGACGAATTTGACTGAGTGCCAAAAGATGAACATGAAAACAGCATCATAGTTCATTTTTTGCAACATCAAAACGTAGCTGTACTAAGGTTAAACATGTCAACATCATTGAGCATTTAACCTCTCAATGATTGCAAAATCATTGAAAAGAAAAAAATATTACCTCAAAAAATATAAATTGGCAGAATGAATGTGCAATGTTTAAGTGATATAGAAAGTGCATTGATGCTGCCATTATTTCGCGATTCGATAGCAAATTCATTAAGCTGCTATGATAGTGCATTGATTGCTACTTGGTGTTTGAGAGTCGAGCGCTGATTTCGATGTTGCATTGATGACGCTTTCATGCATTAAATAGAGTAATGACTTTTCTGGCTCAAAAAATGCCTGTTCAAAGCACACTCACAAGGTAACTGACCATACACGATTTAACTTCGATTGTGCAATGAATGATACGTATAAAATCACTACAATGGAAATGTGCAAAGATGTATAAATGATTGATACATCTTCCCAGTAAACATTCGTGACGATTCGTGATCTGTACATCACGCGTGATGTTATATCGCAGACATTTGTCGCCGCATATGATATTATGATATCACGGCGTGACATAACATCATTTGCCGTCATCATGACGTCATGGTGATATCACATCATGCATGTCACGCCGTGATATTATGATGACATCATATACGGCGGCAAATGTCTGCGATATGACATCACGCGTGATGTACAAAATACGAATCGTCACGAATGTTTACTGGGTTGTTGTCACGAACACGAGTGACCGAATAGTATTCGAATCATTAGTGAATTACATCGATTTCACCTACAAAAGAACACAGCGATGTAATCCGTATTTTGGCGAATCTTGTGAAACATTTTGCGGTTTATCCGTTCGATGTGGTCGGTCAGTTCCATATTTTCGGGATTTGTGAGCCAATCCAGAACTTCTTCTTCATCATCTATGTCGCCATCATAATTTATGTATTTTCCTTTTCTGAAATACGTGATTCCTGGCGGATTTCGAAAACCGTACTTCTTAGCCATCAATTTATCACAAATTTTCACGACTTTGATTCCGTATTCTGCGGCTTCGTCATCGATTAGTTCTATGTGTCTGATGACTCGAGGACTTTCAGGATCAGCTTCGTCGTCTACATGAAAAATGATTTTTTTGTTAGGTCAGTGAAAGGTGATACGTATTTATAATGAACTGATACTTACAGAAAATCACTGCTAGGAATTCTTTGGTGTCTATGTATCTAAGTAGTGTTTCTCTATTTATTTCGTCGATGCTAGCATCGTTTTTCTGGCTTACCATCCATTCCAATACTTCAGTCTCATCCAGAAGATTACCTATTGAAAAAAAAATCCATCATGAAAGTCAATTCCAAAAAAAACAAATCTGAAAACACATGCAAGGAAATTATTTCATCACCTACCGAAAAAGACTGGAATGGCTAATTGTTGTCTCTTCATAAAAATATCTCAAAATGTGCGACTATGAGTAGCATGAATACTAGAAGGCACGAAAAGATCATGATCGGGCATTAGGAAACTTGTGTTTTTTATTGTTGTAATGTTAAGTACACGAAAATATTTTTGTTCACAAAAGTTTTACAAAGTTCATCTCTGTTATTATTTATTCTTGCCAATATTGCGACTTGATCGAATATACTTTGAAAACATTGTCATCAGTGACGAATCCCAAAGAATAATTACACCCTACTTACATCGATACGCTTCTATATACATACAAACGTTTATTCGTTGAGAAATTGAACAATTCTTTATACACTTTGTCCTAAATCTATTTGTTGCACGATATTTACATGTATGTTCATTTACTTTCTTCACATTTTATTTCGCTTCAAACCGGATGAAAATATATATATATTTCTTCTAAATCCCTGAAGTCAAAAACAGTATAACGAAATCGACGAAGTGTTTTTTTACAAGTTGAGGTTTTTTCGAGGTTCCAACGATAATACTTTTTATGTATTACATAGATATAACAACATTTGACATCGTACAAACTATTATAACAATGAGTACCCTGAAAATCGTACAACTGACTAGGTAGGAGAAATTCATTATTTTACAATGCTATTCGACTAGAAGAACGGTGACTCGAATTTCTTTTTGTCCATTGCATCGTGATCACTGACATTGACAATGTTGATAAGTATAAATATTCCCAGTTTCATCCCTGTTTTTGTTTCGTTTCTGTGCATCTCACATTATTTATACAAAAATTGTCCATAACCTCAAACGTACTTTTGGTTATGAAAAAAGTTGAGGTAGTGTATCCAATTGAAAACGATACAAATGCAGAAAATAGCAAAATTTTATGAATGAAGGTGGTACGAATGAAATCCTGCGGTGTGTTACAATTATTAGAACGTTATAAATGTCATATAAAATACTGAACGTGATCACTAGTGGTCAACACAGTTGGGGGGGGGGGGAGATTCAAAAAAATGTATTCTTTTAGTGAATATCACAGGGTTAATTAAAAAATGCAGTTAATGAAACATGACGTCCTAATTTCTGTATTTTATTTTTAAAGTCAAAATTTAAAATGTGGCATAGTAAAAATTCAAAATTGTATGTAACTGAAATTAAGAAAATTTTGTAAGCTTCAACTTTCGAATTTGAACAGTTGGGTTTTGATCCTAAAGAATTCAAAATTACAAATGTTCAGGTATTTCAGAGATTTCCGAGAGGATTTTAAGTTCCTTGATTTTTTTTTAAATTTTTCTGTGGTTTAGTATTTGTAAAATGTTGCTAGATTTTCTAGTATTTTTATGGATCGTTATTAAGATTTCCACAATGTGGGGCACTAGAAATCGAATATTTTTACAATTTTTCGTATTTCAATGGATTCTCCAAAAATCAAGTAGGTTCATAGATTTGAAGTTATTTTTCGTATTCATACGATTTGGAGAGTTTTTCAGTATTATCATGATTTGTTTCATATATTTTCAAAATTTTATGCTTCAGTTATCAATGTATTATAGATTTCAGGAATTTCATATATTTTTTAATAATTTCTCAGTACTTATAAGGTGTCGTGGTATTTTTAGTAATTTTTGAGAATCTATACAATTTCGATGATTGAATATTCCTGCAATTTCATTTCCAAGACTATGATATTTAAGAAGTCAAAAAGTTTCAAAAAAAAAGTATAAAAGTGATTTTAAAGACATCACTGATTTCAATCTAAAATGATTATGTAAACGAAAAAAAAAATTTTTATTACTTTTTGCCCAAAAAGCTCGCGAATTGTTTAATATAGTAAAAAAATATCAATGTTCCAATTTATCAATAAGTACAGCTCATCCTCAGTGTGCACCCCTGGTGATCACGTTATCCAATTTCCAGTTAATCTAATGTTATGACTAGCGTCCGATCGACACATTTATGCTCTCGGAATTTTAATGACAAATCAAGAAAAGCCGTGTTAATATAACGATGAGGAATATTTTCGTGCGAGGTGAAATACGTAAAGCCAACAGTAATCACTCTCGATGAGCAATGATCGGGCGCAAGTTGCACTCTTGAGCTATTTCATCGACGATGCTTAACAATACGATTCGTTAGAAAACGCGTCGTGCGAAATGAAAAGTCAGTCTCAAAAGATTCGAAAGACCCGAAAACATATCAAAGTCCGAAACGAGGACATCCGTGGACGGCTGTTTTGGATCTTGATGGCGTTCTGTCGTACTTTAGACCACAAAGTACGACATCCCCGCCAGAACTGCAACATCCCACAAGCACAATCACAATCTCCCTCATCGCGTCGTTTTTTTGTCTTAAGTGCGCATATCTTGGTCATGGTCGTCGTTATCGTCAGCGTGGCCGTCACTGTTATTACCAACTTCTGGCATCTTGATATTTACCACTTCCGAGGAAGCCTTTTTTCTTGGCCTTGGTATTCGTGTCTAGGGTCTTGCTGGCCTTGGGCGTCAGGATCTGCGTTTTTTTGCTCTCTTTCGGAGTGAGCTTGTTAATGGGCTTGAGAACCGGCGTTTTCGTCTGCGCAATGCGAGCTTTCGTCTCAGGGGCCTTGGGCTTTCTCACGCTGTCAACCTTGGCCACCTTGGTCCCGTGCTTGACCTTGCTCGGGCAGCATTGATAGGGCTCGTAGGAGGGAACCGTGGGTTTCGCACGCTTTGTTCCCATCCCGATGTAGAAACAGCCGTCGCCTACGGTAAGCAAATACAACGAGTCAGATACCAGAGTTTTTCATAATGCCTGCCGTAGCCTGCCAGGCAGTCCGCAACAGAGATTTTGTGAGGTGCAATGGATCAATCAGATAAGAGATTTCGTGTTAGGAGATTATGCTGCGGAATGTACACATGGTATTTATTAGTTGTGGCGTTCGGTGCAATCAATGGGATCTGACATCTCACGTCTAGGAAATCGAAATGAAACATATCGATATCGATCCTGGTTGACATTGAATGACTCTGAATAGTCGGACTATAGGCATATTTATTCTCAAGGCGTTATTATTCATTAAAACAGTAAAATAAACAGATATTTATACAGGGTATCCCATAGTCACCACGACGCCGAAAGACAGTCGATTAGTCATGAAATTCTAAGACGATTTTCCCTTTGCCATTTTTCTCAAAAGTCAAAATGAAAAAAGATATTACAGTTCAAAAGTTTAAGGCAAGGAAAGCGCTGGATTTCGCGTCTTTCTAGTTCTGGCGCGGTTCCCATTCTAGGTATCTTTCTCGCACTCACTCACAACTCAGCAGCTCTTTTACTGCCTTCAAATTTAACGAATCTGATTGGTTGAAATTTTCAACTCGAATATCTTTTTTGATTTTGAGTTTTGCAAAAAGTAGCAAAAGATTTTTCAACTAAAAAAAAGATGGAGAAAATTTTGATAAATTTTGGTTCATCGTTTCTATCCTCACTCCTCGTTAGAGTGCGTTTATTAGTTAAATTTAAAACTTGAATATTTTTTTTGATTTTGAGTCTTGTGAAAAATGGTTAAAGGGAAATCGTCTTAGAATTTTATGAAGAATTCGTGATTTTCGAGTGTTACATAGACTTTGAAGCACCCTGTATACATTGATCCTTCTGAAATTAGAATTTTCCCCTTCATGAAAAACTTCGTCGCAGCGTCCACAAACTCAATTGAACATACGATCAAACTACTTCTGAAGCTTGGCAGAAGAAGCTTCTTGAAGAAGAATACATTTAGATGACGATGTCAGATCCCAATTTTTCATTAAATTCGTCAGTATAGCAAGCCTGATGATTAGCCCATCTAGGTATGACATTTCTTTGCAAGTCATGCAAGATCGCAAAGCTGAAATGCGTTATATCATATTTTGTTGTTCGCTTTTAACAATATGACATGATTCTATTCGGGACTTGACATTTGGTATAGTATTTGGATGAAGCTAACAGTCGAACTGCACTATGACCTAAGGTTCCTACTGCGACATGAGCTAATGACTGACACTAATGACAAGAAGACAGGGTCTTGATAGCTCAGAAGGAAACGAAGAACTAATAATGGGTGTCCTACGAAGAAGCGAGCTCGTTTTTTCTTGTAAAAACGAGTGTTGGAGCCTTTTTTCATTCTGTCATAAAATATCAAATCTACGAAGCAGGAACTTGATCAATATTGATGAAACACCAAACGCTGTTTCATTGATGAAATGCATGAAATTTGCAGTCCATCTTTTAGGTAATCGCTGTTGCCCTTTTACCTGTACGCACTAATCTACTTAGTACTCTACTTGTCCTTCCATCTTCCTCGACATCGTCACTCTCATCATCGTCATCATCATCGCTATCATTATCGTCTTTATCGTCATCATCGTCACAACTGTTTTCATCATCGTCGTCATTATTGACGTCATCATCTTCGTCATCATTCTCTTCATTTAGACTTTCGTCAGAATTTTCCTCGGAATCTTCATCTTCATCGTCTGTACTATCATCGTTATTGTTATCGTTATCGTCGCCTGAATGTGCAAATATAATGTCGTGAATATGTTGATTTCACATCGTTGGGGTGTATTGTTTGAGTTACCTTCGATTAACTTGGCTTTTATATTACCCGATCAACGCTCAATGTTTATTGTGATGAGTGGGGTTGAACGAAAAGAGGTTTCAGTGTACGTAGTAGTGGAGGATGGAAAATTTCCGAAAAAGCGAGTGGATGAGATTTTCGTCCAGAAGAGTTAATAAAAAAGAAGCATGAATCTTCATGCGAGATACAAGAAAAGTTTAGAATGTACGTGAACTAAACCTCAAAATAAACGTATTCACCGTTCTTCAAGACTTAATAGCAAACGATTTTTCTTAAAGTAATGCCTAAGTTGAAAAATGTGCAGTCACCGATTTTTCTTCTATTAACGGACTGTATTAGTATCAAAAGTGTGAGAAAACGAAAGTAACTGAAATCCGTAGTCTACTTAAGTAACGACCGCGATGTTATGTCCAACTTCTTTGTGTTATGTTTGAGTTTCATTGGGATAGTTATGACAGATACTAGCGTGACAAAAAAGAGTATAGCGGTAATAATGAACATCATTCGAAAAGTTTCCTTACTTTTTTGTTCAATTAGCCATTCCAGAACTTCATCGGACTTCTTTAGGTGCCCTAAAAGTGCACACAGCTCGTGAAGATATCACAGCTTTCTCCATAAAATGTATTTGGGTTCTCAGAAAGCAAGCATATATAAATCTTGAAAATCTATGCGATTTGTAATGTTCTAGTAGTTAATTCCCTTTTTTTAGAAAACTTGAAAGGTTGATCTCTACCCGCGAAAAAAAGAATCCTGTCCATAATGCGTTCGTCACGCATTTATAAAAGAAGCGTTAAAAACACGTTTTTTTTTAAATTTTTCAACAATTTACCCAGAAAGTAACTAGTATGACTTTATACAGTTATATATACTGAGATTTGTACACTGTAAACGAAAAAATATTGACCCTATATATAAAAAACACTGCTAGGAGGTTTTTACTAGATCCGGCATTATGTTTAATGAATACTCGTGATCTTGAAGACTTGAGCAGAACCATATTTAGCTTCTGAGTCTCTCAATTTAATCAATATATTTTCGTTCACAGCGTGAATAGATACATCCAATACGAGTTTCAAACGTGTTTTCTTTTCCAATGAAATAGTTTTTTAACTAATCGATTATTTGCGAAAAAAAAAACAAACACTGCAAACCAACTCACCGTCATACATGATCGGAACTCCAGTTTCGTAGTAGACGAGAGCAGGGAAGGAAAAAATCCCAATTTCAGCTGCTAGCTTAGCATCGTTCGACTTGACAAACTGGATGCCATGTTTGTCGGTGTCATCATCGATTGTTTCGAGTTCTTCTAGGATCTCTGGGCAAGACTCACAATTTTCATCGTCTGAAAAACGCATTGTCATTAACTACGTTAGATGTATAAATACCCTCAGAATGCAAAGTAACCGTTGCTTACAAAAAAATACAGCAAGATGTTCAACATCGTTGATCAAAACCTGCAAGGTCTTCCTGTCAACATTTTCAATGATGTCTGGAGTAGATGTTCGAAGGTCTAAAACCCATTCCAGAATAGCTTCTTCGTGCATCATGTCACCAGTGTAAATTTGCCTGAATTTGTGCCTGTAAAATGCCAGAGCTGGAAGACTAGGCAGATCGTATTCCTTTTCAATTCCTTCATCTGAAATCTTGACGAAGTCGATGTCTTTTTCTTCGCATTCTTCATCGATGTTTTCCAGTTCTTGAAGAATCTTCTGGCTCTTCTTATCACCTTCTTTATCTAAGACCGAAAAAATGAGAATGGGGTTACTCTCAAGGTCAACACAACCTGCAATTTGTTTTTTATTACGCTTACAAAAGAAAACGACGACGTAGTCGTTCTCTTGCAGGATGTTCTCCAACATTTTGGCGTTAACTTCTTCGATTTTGCCAGGAATTTCCAAGGTGTTTTCATCGGTCAGCCAGGATAGTACTTCGTCCTCGTCTTCAATGTCACCTTTGTATACTAAGGGATCTTTGTTTCTGAAGAATACCAAGGTTGGAAATTTCTTGACGTTGTATTTTTTTGCCATACTCAGGTCTTCGGTAGTGACGAATATGATGCCAGTTTCGTCTAGTTCGTCATCGATGTTTTCTAGCTCCTCTAGAATTTTTTCACATTCGTCGCCTTCGTCGCAGTTTCCACCTTGAAATGTAAGTGTTCGTATATTTAGGGTTGCCAATAGAAAATGTATGTCTTTTGTATTATTATTCAGTTCAAGTATTTGTACATACTACAGTAATGTTGTAAGAAATGTTGCAAAAAAGTGGTAGGTAGTAGTACTTACTGAAGTACACAACGACGTATTCATGTTCTTCAATCAAATCCTGCAGAATCTCATCAGTCACTTCCTCAATAGTAGCTGTGTTTTTTTGTTCGATCAGCCATTTCAGGACTTCATCTTCATTCAGAAGATCTCCTTCGTAAATAGCTGGAATTTTGTCTTCAAAGTAGACCAACGTAGGTAGATGATCAATACCGAATTCTTTGGCTTCAGCTTCGTTGTCTATTCGTACCATGACGATGCTTTCTTTCTCAAGGTCATCATCTATGTTCTCCAGTTCATTGAGAATGCGCATGTCTTGTTTGTCGTCTTTGTCATCTGCAATGCCAAGAAGTTAAGAGTGTTGAAAGTCATCAAGTAACTTAAATTTAAGTTATTTTCACATACAGAATAGCACAGCCAAATATGGAGTACTGTCTATCAGTTTTTCCATCATTTCGTCCGTTACTTCTGGGATTTCGCTATGTTTTTTCTGGTGTAGAAGCCATCCAAACAACTGATCCTCGTTCATCAGATCACCTTGAATAAAAAATGTGCAATTATGCTTCTTTTTTGTGTGAGGTTTATTGGCGTAAATCATAAAACCCTCAGGGTTTTATGGTTTTTAATCTTTGACGATCTCATTTCAAATTATGTTAATGCGTTACCATCATAAATGTGCGGTATCTTCCTTTCAAACAAAACTAGCGTCGGAAGATTATCAATTCCATATTCCTTAGCTGTTTCTGGGTCATCTATTTTCACGAAAGCTATGTTGTGCTGATCGCAGTCATCGTCTATATTTTCTAGTTCTGCCAAGACCTTTTGACTTTTTTTCTCATCCTTGTCATCTTCAAGAATAAACACAAGAACAAATAGTAATATCAATTATAAAAGCTTTAAAATACGTTTTAAAGAAATGGCGCTTACAAAAAAGTACAGCAACGTGAGGCATTTTATCTATAACCATGTCCAACATTTCGTCCGTGATGTCTTCAATTTGATCTGACTTTTGCTGTTTATCCAGCCATTTCAGGACTTTTTCTTCTTCCTCCAAATTCCCTTCGTAGAGCGTTGGGATCCCTTTTTCAAAGTAAAGCAAGCTCGGAAGTTTTTCGATTCCGTACTCCTTGGCTTCGTCAGTGTTGTCGATTTTCACGAAAATCACACCCAATTGATCGCACTCGTCATCAATGTTCTCAAGCTCATTGAGAACGCGCTGAGATTTTCGGTCGTTGTTGTCATCTTTGAAAGACAACTAGTATCAATACTTATTCGGAGATTACAAGGAGATTACAAGACTTACAAAACAACACGGCTAAGGTTTTCCCGTCTTTAATCAAACGATCCAACATTTCGTCTGTGACATCTTCAATCTCATCTTTTTCCAGTTGGGACAAAAGCCATTCAAGGATTTCTTCTTCATTCTCAACGTCGCCTGTACAAAATTTTTTTCTTTTTTGGAATAATTCGATAGTATGTAATGGTAAATAAAAAATCTTCTTTTCACGTGCAAAGATAAAATATCATTGCGATTAAAAAATACGAACCGTCGTAAAGGTTAGGTAGTTGTTTCTCGAAGTACACAATGCTCGGCACGGAGTCGATGCCAAACTCTTTGGCGGCCTTCTGGTCAGCGACTTTGACGAATTGTATGCCGTGTTTGTCGCAATCGTCGTCGATCTTCTCAAGCTCGCGCAGAACTTGCATTGAATCTTCGTCACCGTGTTCGTCTGAAAGAGTTGGTCTCCTCAGTGTTCACAGTCAAAGTGGATCAGTCATTGTAGCGATTATCAATTGTTTTCGAATTGATAGAAATAGTTGGTCTCGACAAAATAAATTCAAAAAAAACCTTGAATACGAACAGAAGAGAACCACCAGATTGTCAACGTTGCTGATGAGAGTGCCTAAGGTTTTTGCTGTCACGTCCTCGATAACATCTTCCTCATCCCCAGTACTTTTGTTGGCTATCAGCCATTCCAAAACGTCTTCTTCTCTGTTCAGCTCACCTGGAAACATTATTTGTACGGTTAGTTTATATGGAAATTAAGTATGGAATCTGAGATCCCAGCTGAAAAAAGGTAATTGATCGATTATTTAATTTTCCATTTGACTGTTTTTGTGGATAAATGTGCATTCTGACCAAATGTGTTTATCCAATGACGTTTGATTTGGCCAGACATTTGGATGATCGTTTGTAAATCCATTTGGTCGAACCATTTGATCGAAATTCCCATTCATCCATATGGACAGCAAAACATAAAATCCAATGGACAGTCATTCGGTTGTCCATTTGACTGTCTGTATAGATAAATAGGCATTCCGACCAAATACGTTGACCCAATTCAGTTTGATTTAGCCAGACGTTTGAATAATCATTCACAAAACTATTTAGTCAAAATGCGCATTTATCCATATGGACATCAAAACTTAAAATCAAATAGGCAGTCATTTGGTTGTTTATTTGGTTTTGTCTTTATAGATGAATGGACATTCTGACAAAATGTGTTGATCCAATGACGTTCGATTTGGCCAAACGCTTGGATGATTATTTGAAAATCCATTTGGTCCTGCCATTCGGTCGAAATACTTATTCATCCATATGAACAGCAAAACGGAAAATAAATTGGATAGTCATTTGATTTTTTCCAGCTGGGATATGTCAGATTTCATCTTACTTTCGTAGACGATAGGGATTTGGTGCCTGTAATACACCAATTTGGGCAGAGTTCCGAGATTGTACTCCTCGGCGAGTCGTTCGTCGGCGATTTTCACAAACCCAATGCTCAACTGATCGGCTTCATCGTCGATGTTCTCCAGTTCTTGTAGCGCCTTGGCGCATTTCTTGCAATCCGGCTTGTCTATCCCATTTCAAATTAATGCAAGAAATTATTAAAAAAATCTTATGCCGGGTCATTAACTGCACTCTACTACAAAATCAGGAATCTATTGAAGTGACGTTTTTTAAGGTTCTTGCATGCCTGCTACACTACTGAGAAAAACTTTTTTTCATTATTCTGAACTTTATGTCTTAAACTATAACTGTTTCTAACAAGCAATGTAGAAGTGTTTTTAATGTGGTGTTATATACAAGTTTATGAGGTTTTAGTAACAGAAAAGCGATTAATCACAAGAATTGTGTTACTGATCGTTTGAAATACGTGTAATAGAGTGTGTTTCGAACGTACAAAAGCACATGTAAAGCGCCATATTTTTACAATGCTTTACGCGATTGATTTAAAAATATGTACATATTTACAAATCGTCTGAAATTTATAAAAAATATAATCATATTGTTCTCGAAGTTATATTTTTGACGGTATGATACTTGCCGAAGGTGTGAATATGTTTGTGGATTTTGAGCATCTATCTATGTATTACGAGACATTGTAATACTTACTAGAACCAGTGCCAACGCATCGTTCTGCATCCGGGCCTTCCCGCGTCGACACACACAAAAACAATGTACATTTATGAATTATTTACGCATTTTTCTAACATTTTCTCGTTCTTGCTTGGAACACTAGTTGCGCATATCGCACACATAAATTACAAGTGCCAACATCATAGATAATGCAGACTGTTAGTCACTAAAAAAAAGTAAGGCTATTTTCAAAAATACATTTGAAGCATAAACAAAAATGATACCATTACAAACATTGTATTGAGTCCCAAAAGTAGGATTTTTATGATTTCAAAATTTTAAACTGAGTTTTATGCTTCACTCATGGGTTAAAAAACAAGATTGCAAGAAACATGCATATTTGTACAATTAGCAAATTTCTTCATGTCATTGATTACCAAGTTAGTGTTTTTTGGAATGCGAAAACCGAAAACCGCGACTCACAGAAAAGGACGGCAACAAAATCCGTGTCCTCGATGATTTTATCCAGAATTTTCGAATTGACTTCCTCGATTCTGTCAGGCAAGTCCATTGCTTCCAGACTCGTCAAGAATTCGAGGACGTTTTCTTCATCCATGAGATCTCCTTGAAACGAAATACAAATTGTAAGAAAAAAAATTTTTTCGCAGTTTTTTTTGAAAACTGATTCTTCGAGTTAGAAAACCGTGAAAACAGTGTTTCGTTTTTTACGATCGGATGAAAATAGGAGTAATTTAGAAATGATCCTGCAGAGATGTAAAATCTGTGATTACCTTCGTAAACAATCGGTTCTTTCTCGCGGAAGTAAGTGAGCGCGGGAAAATTGCGAATTCCATATTGCTTTGCCAATCGTTTGTCGTTGATTTTAACGAAATCGACGCCAAAACTGTCTGTGTCGTCGTCGATTTTTTCCAATTCCGCGAGGACTTTGTCGCATGTCGTGCAACTTCTGGCGTCTGCAAAAAGAATTTCCTTTAACGAACTTTTCATAGTAGTAAGAATTATGAATTCCGAATATCGCAAATTGAAATTTTCTTAATACTAATTTTTTTAATGGTATTTTATCATAAATACTGTCCGGATTGCAATTTAGAATCTTGCGAATTTGAAATACTCGATGAATGAATAAACAAATCTTGTTTATTCACAAAAAATTACGAATATAAAAATCGCTGGTGACTTATACGAATTTTCGGAGTTTCACCCGAATAACCTCAAATTTTAAAAGTAAAACGATTTTTTAAAATTTGACAGTATTTAGAAGAACTGAGAGATATTTACGAGAATAAGTCACAATCAAAAATAACATTTATGATTTCTCCAACAAGTTTTTGAGCACTCAAAGCTATTTCTATTAATTTTCGTAACCAGTCAACCCCAAGATGTTTGATTGCTTCATAACCTCGAGATTCCAAATGTTTGTAGCTTGCTATTGCAATAAGGAAACTTGCGAAACGATCGATCAAATTGACATAAAGATTTAAAACAACTAATACAATTATTCAAGCAAATCAAATTGTTCGAAAGTTGTAAAGAAGTTCATTGCATTTATGTTTTTAAATGCTTATTTTCTCATTAAACATAATTTTAAAGATGTTTTACTAATTACTCGAAACTTAGAAAACCTACAAAACTTTTTAAACACTTTTTAAATAACTTCGAAAATTCTGGATCAATGAAATAAATCAAAAATTATATTTCCGTAGAAAGAAAAATTTTTTTGATTGAGTTTTACAGAACTTTCAGAAATCTTTACTAAATCTACAAAATTTATGCAACTTTTATAAAATATTTACAAAATCTGGAAGTCATGGATCCAGAAAATCTCGCGAAATAAATTTTTACTTTTTTGGTTTCCAGCATTATAAACGTACTGTAATTTGTGCTGAAAACCTAGTATTTCCGGAGCCATTAGCGAGTGTAAAATTAGCGTTATAACAAAAATAAACAGCGGAAAAAACGTGAAAGCTTTGGTGGTAAAAAAGCGGGAAATTCATCTAGTAGTAGAGAACATTATCCGGCCGGACGAAAATAAATCCACGCGCCTCAGAGTTGCTCGGCGATTGTTCGGACGACACAGTTTTATACGGGAGCCACCCGTGTGCATCAACGGCACGACGCATCGAACGCTATGTAGGCCAACGCGTGGGAGTCGCCAAGATCAAATTTAAGAATCCAAAATATAGGTGCTCCTCTGCCCCAAAGGTAAAAACCTCAATAGCTACATTCTTCTTTGCAATATTCTCTCTTCATGCGAAAGAATAAATATTCCACTAGTGAAAATAGTTCAAACCCCTCTCGAAATTAGAATAATATTAATTATAGTTTTAGGCGAAAATGAGGAAAGTAGGAATATTGAATTTGAAAATCAATAAATGCAAACAATAAGAACATAATGCGTTAATTAAATAATAATGATTATGAAAACAAAGTTATTATTGAAAATGATAATTTGAAAATACTGAAAATAGTTAAAAGTGATCAAATATATGTATACTTACTGAAATCTAGAGGACGTAACAAATGGTTGTCTATTAGTTCTGAAATGTGTTGATTTTCAGGATTCTTAATTTTACTAACTCAAAAACAGTAGCAATCCTGGCTTCAAAAGAATTTAAATTATAAATGTTTGGCTAGAATATAGTAGAAAACATAAATTTGAGAATTTGTTTAAACCCAGTGATTAAAAAAAAATACTGGAATTTACGAAAATGTTGAAAATTTAAGAAACTTCAATCTAGAGCTTCGAATTCTATAGATGTAGACAAAAATTCATATAAATACAAAAAATTATTTCGGATCCTAAAAAAACTTTGACGAAATACTAAAACTATTAGAATTATTTGAAAGAAATGTTTTCTGAAAGATCTGAACAAATATGTATGATTTATAAGTAGAGCGGGTAAAAGTATGCTTGTGCATGTAGCATGCGTATTTTGCATATATCGGTCGATCGAGCATATCTTGCATATTTTTTTTCATCATGCATATACCGATTAAATTTATGTTTTCCCCGATTTCATAAGTCTTTATCCTTAGATTGTCATATGTCGTGATGTTGTAAGCAAC
>JAPYZL010163028.1:0-12766 GCA_030522825.1 Platygaster orseoliae
ATGGGCAATACTTTGAATGATTCAGATGTAAGAGTTTTTTTATAATAAAGTTACATTTTTATCGAAAAAATAGCGAGAACTTAGTTGCGCACCTAATATCATTAACACTCTCATCTATTTTTCGTGAAATAGTATTGTTATGAAAATTTTATTCATTAAGTTTTTTAGTATGAAAATATTTTACAGTATTTCTCGCATTTTTGTCTATTTACGAAAATTAAAAGGATTTTTCAGTGTTTTTTTTAGATTTCTAGTATTTTCGTAGATATTTATAAATCAATTTCGAAAATTATATACTCTAAAATGCAAATGTCGATAGATTTTTGATAATTTGATAGATTTTGAGAACAATTAGATCTACTTTGATTTGTAATATTTTTATTTAGCATGAATCTTCTTTTGTTTGCGTATTCATAAGATTTTTTATCGAAGTTTTCAAGTATTTTTACACATTGCCATTTGTGCAGATGTTTCAGAAACGAAATTTTTCATAGAATTCAATAACTTTTAATATTTTTCAAAAATTGTATAACGAAAGGTTCTCTGGTATTTTTATGAATTTCTGTCATTACTTTTCACAACTTGATTTCCAAGTTTCAAAGTTTTTAAATTCGTATAGAATTTCCGTATATTTAGGTCTTTCTTCAAAAATTGGTTATGCAGTTTCTTATATCGAATTTCAATTTGGTTTATCAAATTCTTATCATAATAATAGGCCATATGACCATCATAACATTAATCGTATATATCTGAACACAATAAGACATAAATAAATGATATCATTTTGTGATTCGGTCAATGACAAAAATTTTTTACCCCCACTTTTCAATTTCCCCCATTTTTCAGTATAATTCCATATATAATCATATAAGAAGAACTAAAATCCGTATACCTATAACAACCCTGCGACAAAACTCGAAATTGAGCAAGTCAGTATCCTGGAAGATACAAGAGCCCCAAGCCGAGCTTGCTCGAACAGCCTCGTTGCCGGGGTAGTTATACACCCCTTTTCTACGTTCCACAGTGTCATCGTCAGAGGGCGCTGCGGTTGACACAGAATGACACCCCACGAGGGCTCCACCCAACGCTGCATCCAGCTAATTTCCCTTCCTACGCCCTCGCTCCTTCCTTTTTCCACCTTTATCCCAGCTTCCTCCTTCCCGCTTTTGCAAAGTCATCCGTGAGTCAAAATCCTTCTCCCTCCCCCCCCTCCCCTCTTTACCCCTGGCATGCAAACAAAACGCAGTGTCTCAATCAGGCAGGCACCCCTAGCTACGGCTGGCGCCCCCCCCACCCCGCGGCTCCCGTTTGACCCGTTAAATCTTGCTTTGAATTTAAGGGGCGGAGGGGCGTATGGGTGGACCACTAAATTTTCCCCGAGCTCATTCCGCGGCGCGATTTAAAATTCAGATTTTATTTGATTATATTTGAATTTAATTTTGTTGCTCGTACGATCGGCTGACTGCAATGCCAAATGCGGGCGGGATTCGAACCGAGAAAGCCAGTCGCCGGGAAATTTTTAGTGAGTGCATTTACGGGGACCCAAAATGATTAACTATGGGTATAATTTATGGGTTGGGTTTATTTATGGGATTTGTGTCGCGGTATGGGTTTTTTTGAGTATTGAATACAGTGTGATTTTCTGGATAGCAAATTTTTTGGTGCAGTGTTTTTCATTGTTAATTAAGCTGGAACTTTTTAGTTTTTCAAAAATACACCAGTACATGTGTTTTTCTTAAGCACTGCAAGTTCAAAGAAATGTATTTTTATTCTTTTTGTGTACATTGTTTATATAAATCTGATGTGCTCTTAATTTCCGAATTTCCCAGCTCGAATTTCCACTGATCCTGTTATAAACCATGAAATTTACGAAATTGAAAATGTGACGAAACATTATGTTTCACAGTAGCTAAACCTCACTCCGACGTTGGTTTAACAGAAGATTGCGTGTTGTTGAAAGCTCACTGCTCCTGCGGTCTGCGTAAAGATAATCTTTAAATTCCAATGAGCATCCATACTATAACACGCAAATATCATGCGGTTTCTCAGCAAATCGCTTAATCTACCGCAGTTGGTGTAAAAATGCACTTTTCAAGATGTTCGATGATTATGTTCTACGAATTATGCTCAGATGTCACAAAAATATTTTTCTGATGTCACGATTTATAGTTTTTGTGTGCATAGTCGTGGATGCATAAATTTAAAATATTTAAAAATTAGTGACATTTACAGTGAAAGAGTGTGTGAATAAATCCAAGAAACGGTTTTTTTAGTTATTCTTTGGAGACAATAAATAAAAGGACAAGTTAGTTGATTTAAACTTATTGTATTAATTTTTTTCATTTAACAATCATTTGATTAATGAATTCAATCTAATAATTAAAACTCTGTAAATGTTTTTGGGTCTCTAACCAGTTCTGAAATGTGAATGCAATTGATTTTAAATCCATGTTGTGATTGAAATTATTTATAATAATGAATAACAAAATAGGAGTTTTTCAAAGAACTGGAAAAACATAAGAATTCTCTATAATGAAGCAAGGAAAAATTATTAAAAATGTATTTATTGAAATTTAGAGAACGTGATAAGTGGTTTCACGTAAGTTCAGAAAGTTGAACGATATTCAGAATTCTCAATTTAACTACCTAAAAATAACAATAATTTTAGTTTGCAAGAATTTCAGTATTTTGCAATTTCGCAAGAATCTTTAAAAATACTAAAAAATGCTACGAAATTTCTATTGATATAGAAAAAGAACTTAAATAAAAGAAATATATTTGAAAAAAATCTTGGAAGTTACTTAAAATCGATTGAAATTTGAATTCTAGAGTATCTAATTCAAGAAATCAATACAAAAGTTAACAAAAATGCAAGAAATCTCAAAAATACTGAAAAATATTCTAAAGTTTCATAGATACCTGAAAAATGCGAGAAATGATTGAAATATTTCAATAATCACAAACTGTGTTGAAATAACTTTTTTAACAATTTATAAAATTTTAAAACCTAGAAGAAATAACTTGGGAAATCTATGTAGAAAATCAAAAATGGAAATTTCTTTTAATTTTATAAATATCAGAAAGTATGGAAAAAAGTGTACTCAAAATCTTTATAACTGAAAACTATAGATCATCAAATTTTTAACGAAGTATACAAAGTATATAACAATTAAGGAAAATATAAGAAATCTATAAAAAATGACTCCCGGTCATTTTTCCGAATCCAAGTTTCCGAACGGTAATTTTCCCGAATGGCCATTTTCCCGAAATGCCATTATTCCGAACGTATCATTTCCCGAATGGTCATTTTCCCGAAAGTATTTTTTCCCGAACGACTATTTTCCCTAAAGTATTATTTTCCGAATTTCGGTCGGAATTTAACTTTTATTTCAATTGTATACATTTATAAATTTTATAGGAAGAGTCTTCAACAAAAAGAGTCATGATAAAAATTTCACAAGTTTAGTCATGGTAAGAATTTTATAAGAAGAGTTTTCAATAAGAAGATTCGTGGTTAAAATTCCAAATTATGTTTCTTCAGATATAAAATTCAAAGGTTGATGTTGTGTGCGATTGCTGTATGAAATTATTGTGTAAGAAATGGAGACTCTAATTTTTGAATGTGACAGTTGTTGTTCATGCGTCAATTGTTTTGTAAACGCGTAACCATGGCATTTCTAGACATTAGGCTGATAGGAAAATTTCCCGTTCGGGAAAATTTAAAAACCTTTGGGAAAAATACCGTTCAGCAAAATTTTTTTTCGGAAAAATGGTCGTTTGAAAAAAGACCTTTCGGGAAAACAGTTTTCGGGAAAATGACCGTTCGGGAAAAAGGATTCGGGAAAATGGTCGGCAACGATAAAAAATATTCAAAAATCCTTTAAAGTTCTCTAAATATTAAAAAATCGCGAGAAATAGTAAAAATCTTTTAATACTAAAAAATCATGTAGATATTTTCGTCTCAAGAATCTGAAAAACATTGAATCCCAGAGCCTATAATTTTAAAAATCTATAGTATATAAACCATTCAAAAAAGCAGAAAATTCTTTGAATTCTACAAATAACAATTAAATATGAAATACAAGTACCAAGAATCTATGATAAATATACTGTTTCCTGATTAATGGATTTCAATCATCAAAATTGTTGAAATTTTCAATTTTTTAATATCGAATCCCAAAAACTTCTAGAGCTATTGACAGAAATTCTAAAAATCCATAAAAATACCACAAAAACACTACAAAATCCCATAAATAACATATGGTACACAAACTTTGAAAATGTACATAGAACTAAACATTTTCCCAGTGATAACTTTCTTAAAAATCTATAAAAATACCAAAAATTTTTTTAATTTTGATTCCAGAGCATCGAATGCTCGAAAGTTGTATACAGATATCCATTACAACATCGAAACATTCTTCAAACTGTATAAATACAGAAGATACATGAAAAATACAAAAAAAAAAAAAAAAAACTGAACCTTAGTAAAATGAAAATCATCAAAATCGAATTCTTATAAACAAAATACCTATATGTGAAATTTGCGGCTCTGGACTCAAAAAGTTGTATAACCTCAAAATCTTAAGATTTGGAAAACTGAAAAATCATAATCAAATCATAATCAAAGAAATTTTGCAAATTTATAAATAATTGCAACTTGCAATGTGTTCCAAAATCATTTTAATATGGTTTTATGCCCATTACTTCAAACTAAGTATTTATAATTTCAAATTGTTGCCATACTTCTTTTTTATGTTGACACACTGTGATTACTAACATTCTTCTCTTATCGCTGAAATTTCGATACCATGTACATTTTTTTAAATATACAATATAATATGCGTAAGAAATGTGTGCTCGACGAATATGTAAAATGGATAATACATCCATACTGCATGGAAACTTTATAAACATAAAAATTGTTACGTTAACAACAGCTGACTATCAAACCTATATGGACGTGACATCCATTTTTATTGATATGCCAGGATTATCTTCTTTTATTGATTTCATTTTTTCTTCTGTTAAGGGGGTATTCTACCCAAATGGCCCGGAAATTACTACTTTTTTTAGAGATGTTGTAAAAAAAAACTATTGAATATTTTGGAATGAAACTTTTCGTTCGTTGAACTACATTATTTTAATAACGAATTACAATTTCGATAATCATAAGATATTTATTTGAATTGCAATGACAACGTCTTGAAGTTGAGGCTGCAGAAAAAAAAGTTGCTCCACGGTTGACATGATTTTGCACGTTCAAATTATCTTAAATATAAAAAGTCATATTATTTTTAATCAGTGGACTTGTCGCTATGGTCGGTACTAAAAGATATTGAAAATCTTGTTTTTAAACAATTTTACACTACTTTTTACGTCAAATTATGATTTTCACATAATGAATTTGACGTAAAAAGTAGTGTCAAATTGTTTAAAAACAAGATTTTCAATATCTTTTAGTACCGACCATAGCGACAAGTCCACTGATTAAAAAAAATATGACTTTTTGTGTTTCAGATAATTTGAACGTGCAAAATCATGTCAACCGTGAAGCAACTTTTTTTTCTGGAGCCTCAACTTCAAGACCTTGCCATTGCGATTCAAATAAAGATCTTATGATTATCGAAATTGCAATTTGTTATTAAAATAATGTAGTTCAACAAACAAAGAGTTTTATTGCAAAATATTCAATAGTTTTTACAACACCTCTAAAAAAAGTAGTAATTTCCGTGTCATTTGAGTAGAATACCCCCTTAAATCACAAAAAATTGTTGATTTCCTCCGTTATAAACGAATTTATCCAAGAACCAACAATTTTATTCAACTTCAGATTGTTCATGTGAGCTGGCCCGAATTTCCGAATCTCTCTAAAAAGGTATTCCAGTGGATGGCAATTCGCATTGTCTGCTTCCCGGAGTGTATGCGCAGTGATACCAATATACGTCGCAGCGGAACATGGAAATTCCGTGGCTAACTTAGACTTGGCGATAATGCAAAGTCATTCCAAACCAAGACAAGCACGGGCGGTATTCTTGTTGAGGCGTCTCGACGAGCTGAATTCTGTATCCCGGCTGGATCATCAAAAGGCTTAATTTACTTTGAACTCTCCCAGCGATGTCATCGCGCTGCATCTCGCTGGAAATACACGTTCCGCGTTATGTATCTCAGTTTTTGCCAAGAAGGGGTGTGCTATTACAAATGTGGACACTTTCAAAGTAGACGGGTTTTCAAGAATACAAAGGGAAATGATGGAATAAGTAGATTTAATTAAAGCAGATGGGAATCAAAGTATGAAATTTTGGTATATGCAGTTGTGTTTGAATATTGATGAATAAGTAAAATTAGTTTTGATGGAAAATGTTTTAGGTGAGAGGTTTGAAAGGATTGAATGGGAGGATTGATGGTTTTTTAAAGTGAGGAATTTTATTTGTAGAACGTGGCATGATGAAAGGATGTACACTGAGGAAAGAAGTACAAGAATATTTTGAGTTTTTAAGGAGTTTTTGGAGGTTTTAGAGTATAACTTTGGTTGTCATATCAAAAACTTTGGATGGTTCATATTTTACTTAATGAATGGTTGCTGGAACTAAATATTTCCATCTGTGAACATATTATATGTTCAATCTTGAAATTTATAATCTAGGTATGAGAATCAAAAAGTTCTGCAAATAGAACATTGAATGCCAGAATTTGAGGTTCACAAATTCAGAGCTCTAGAATTCTCTTTTCTTAGATTTAAGAGTCTAACTTTTCCAACTTTACACTTTCTAGTTCCATGATTTGATAATTAAAAAAATTATAACTAATTTCCAATCAACTAGAATTGAAAAAATCTACACTGTAAAAGAAAATTGGGATCTTTACTATTAATTAAAGGAAAAATTGACTTCAACTGAGGTACAGAAAAAATTCGACAACGAAATAGAAATTCGATTCAATTTTATCAAATATTTTCGATACTTTAGAATAAGTTACGAACTTCCTGAACTTCATAAAAAAATTGTAGTTTTTTAGAGTGTACATTGCAGAATTTGTAATGTTGGAATTCTATTAACTTGGATTTACAAATAGGAATGTTGCAATTCTCTTATTTTGACTCATATGATTTTATATTTTTCTAATTAATTGTAATTATTTATTCAGTATTCAAAGAAATAATTTTCTGAAATACGTGATTCTAGAATCTTGTCCTGTACAACTTTTATAAATTGAAATTATGTAATTGATTTTTTAAAATTTTATATCACTTGGATTTTCACTGCGAAAATCGGTAATCATGTATTAAATATTCTGCAAAAAAAAATTCTAATTTATCACTCTATGATTCAATATTTTCTAATCATACAATATCTGATTCATATTTTAATGTATGAGGATTTTAAGATTCTGCGTCGTGAAATTTGAAATACTATAATTTTAAACTAAATTATTTAGAAACATCAATCTTTCTTTTCGATGATTTGAAAGTTTCTATACTTCAATATCATGAAAATTTTTAATTGTAAGATTTATTATTTAGTAATCCAAGATTCTATGGATCAAAAGTCTAGGATTCGAAGTTTTAGCATAATCAAGAATTCCATAAGTATATTTGATATTTTGTTGCTCTGAAATTCGATTCTGGAATCTTTGGACTCTAAGTAATAGGTATATATTATGTGACTGTATTGTATAGCATTTAATGATTATTAATAACTGAAATTTATTATTTAAGTATCAGAATCAAAGAACCCTTCATTGTGAAATTCGTAAAGCTAGAATTTTAGATGACCTTTTGAAAAAATGGTAAATAAGCAGTTAAAGAGTATGTAATTCAGGCTAAAATAAAAGTCAGTGTAACGTAAAATTATGCGATTATCTAAGACATCTAACTAATTTCGGAAAAAAATTCTTTATAGAAATCTGCAAAACATTTGCAAAAATTTGTAAAACTCTGCATTCACAAATCGTTTTTTTACATGCTTCCCTGCGTTTTCTCTGCAAAATGTCTGCATTCTCTGCAGACAATCTTTATAGTTACTTATAGAAAAATTTCTCTGCAGATGTCTGGAAAATTTCTACCAAACTTTGCAGTCTCAGATAGTTTGTTCATTGTTTCTATTATAAAAATAAATATTACTAACAGATACATTACATTTATTTTTCTTTTCAAAAATTACATTTGAATCGTTTCGGATAAAAGATTGCAGACAAATTTCAAAAGAAACATTACTGAAACGTTTTATACATGTTTAAAGAAGGCCAAAGAAAATTTCAAACAAAAGTTTTACTGAAAATTTTTCAAAACGTTTTAAAAATATTTTAAATGGAATGTATCAGAATCTTTACGAAATAAGCATTACAGAATGATTTCGTATGAAAAGAGTCAGATATCTTACAAAACAATGTCAAAATGTTTCAACATAGACGTTTATAAACGTATATTAAATGTTTCAATTTAATTGTTTTGTTTCTAATTGAAACGTTTCAGTTGAAAGCAATCAATAATGTTCATACAGTAACATTGATAAGAGAGTTTTTTTTTGTTACCTTACAAGAAGGTTTCAGCAATGTTGCTAGTGAAATATTTCAAATTATATTTTTCTGTTAATATTTCTTTAGAAATCTTTCATAAGAAAGATTATAAACACATTTCTTACATTCTTTGATAGAAACATTACCATCAACGAAAGCACATATAAATTTTATAGATTTTTATATTAATTTCTAAAATTCTATGCTGCGAAATGAGAAATTTATGTATTCTTAGTTATTTTTATAGATTTTCGAAAAAATTATATCTACATAGATAAACAGTAATTTATTTTGTTATTGTATGACTTAACATCATTAAGATTTCCCATGATTTTTTTGTATTTTTATAGATTTTTTGTGTTTTCATGGATTTCTATATTGACTCTTAGAAATACAAAGTCTCATAGATTTTCAGAATTTTAATAAATTTTTCATAAAATACTATTTTCGTTGATTTCAAGTATTCAATAGATATTTAATATTATAAGTGTATATAATACTTTTTCAGTATTTATACAACTTAAAGTATTTTACGGTATAAAAATGGATTCTCATATAGATTTCTAGAACTTGATTTAGATCTGGGATACAAAATTTTAAATTTTCAGTGTCTTAATAGATTTTTCAAACAATTTCACTTGTTTTTTTTGTTACGTTGTTTTTGTTACGTTATATGAAGGTTTCAGCAATGTGGCTAGTGAAATATTTCAAAATATATTTTTCGAATAATATTACTTTAGAAATTTTTCATAAGAAAGGTTAAAAACACATTTTTTACATCCTTTAATAGAAATATTACAAACGAAAGCATACTGACAGCTTCTTCAAACATTGTCTGATTTTTGAAAAGCTCTCGTGCCAATTGGATCGTTTAATATTTGTCTCTGCGTTTTCTCTGCAGAACTTTAGTTATTTTATACATAAAAACTTTATTTTCAAAGCTCTATGGCATCAGACGCGTATTTTGAAGTACCTGCTTAACCTTGAAAAATTTGACAATTTTACGATGTAAAATTGACAAGACTGAGACTGACTAAAGTTTTCGCTGATAGCATTCAATTTTAAGCACTGGAAAACCATTGATTCAAGAATTCACCATTAGAATCAGTAGGTACATTACTGATTCGATCAGCAGGATAGTTACATCAACTACATTCGAAACTTTCAATACTCTTATAAAGCACTATCTAAAATAACACGTCGTGGAAAAATGGTTTTCTGAAAACAGACCCAAAAGCTGGAGGTCAATACCAAAACGCCTGATTGAAATAGTCAATCCCTGAGCAACTCCGAAAGCATGTAATTTGGTGAACTGCGCACGCCAGGATTCTGCACGTATTTCGCGTCGAAATTCACGTGTAGAGAAGTCGGGCCCGTATTGGGTCCGTTGGAGGGAGCGAGAGAGTCGCGCGGCGGCCTCGGTGGTCCGCTCAACAAATCATAATCGTGCCTACGAAGGAAGTAACGAGGAAAAGGTAAGTCCCTTGGCTGAGCGAAAGCCCGGGGAAGATGTAGGGTCACCGCCGAGGCCGGGGAGGGAAAGCGCCTTTGGGGGGAAAAGAAAAAAAGCGCGTACGAGAAAAAAGCGCCAAGGGAGCGCCTGGTGGGTCGCTCGATAACGTGGCGCATGAAGCGTCTGGGACCCACGGTCCGCCTCACCGCAGCGCGACAACACGGGCCCCAAAGGTGGGGACCGCCGCGGCGGCCCGCGAACGGGGACCGCACTAACTCGCCTGAATTTATGGAACACGAATCAAACGGTCCCGGGGTCCCCTCTCGGCACGCGTAAAAACTAGTTGCAAGCTCCTATCTTCGGGGAATCTCATCCCGGGGCCCGATGCCACGTTTTACAACCTCACGCGATTACCGTGTAATCGCGCTTCTTAACCCTTGGGCCTTACGCTATTCGCGATTGAAAATATGCACGAAAAGTTAGACGAATGTTACCAATGACAATTTTGATGTTAAGCAATGTTGTTTACTTAATTAGATACAACTTACATTGCATCCCATTCCACTGCATCCAATTCCCTTGCATCCAATTCCATCGCATCCAATTCCGTTGCATCCAATTCCGTTGAATCCAATTCCGTTGCATCCAATTCCGTTGAATCCGATTCCGTTGCATCCAATTCCGTAGTATGCAATTCCGTTGCGTCCAATTCCGTTGCATTCAATTCCATCGCATCCAATTCCGTTGAATCCAATTACATTTAATCCAGTTCAATTGCATCCAATTCCGTAGTATGCAATTCCGTTGCATCCAATTGCGTTGCATTCAACTCCATCGCATCTAATTCAATTGCATCCAATTCCGTTGAATCCAATTCCGTTGAATATAATTCAATTGCATCCAATTCCGTAGTATGCAATTCCGTTGCATCGAATTCCGTTGCATTCAATTCCGTTGTATTCAATTCAATTGCATCCAATTCCGTTGAATCCAATTCAATTGCATCCAAATCCATTGCATTCAAAACTCAGAAAAGCTTCTTTTCTTTTTCTCAAACAATCAGCATATTTTGATGAATGATTGGCAGTGGTCCCATAAATAAAAACGCAAGGGCCACACACGTGTGATATATAACGAGGCCTAATAACGACAGCTGCCCAGAAAGCGCTTCTCTTACGAGTCATTCATATATATATATACAGACATGGCCGAAACTAATTCTAGTCTTGCGCACATGGGTGGCTAACAAGATGTCTATATTATAATGCGATGTTCCAAAACACACGTTTAGCCGGTGCCGCACGAAATAAGGGAGGATACTTTGGATGCGAGCCTGAGGCCACTTTCCAGAAAGACGGAGAAGAGAGGGACGAGGGAGGGGAAGGAGCAGAAAAAAATTAAAGAGCCCGAGGATAAGGACGAGAACTACGAGAAGAGTTGCTCGGGCCGCGGACCACCGTGAAAGACGCCCATTTTGCCGCTCCTTGGCTCTCGCTTCTCGCGATCCTCGTTCCTTTTTCCCCATTTCACTTCCTCCTCGTTTACTTAATTCTCTTTTCATTTTGTTTCAACTCTTGTCATCGCCCGGGCTTGGTGGTCCATTGGGTAAGTCGGCAGCGGGAGTATATGGAGCGCTTGGGTTCGAATTCTGGCGTGGGCGATGGTTTTTTTTTTTTAAGAGACTTACCTGAAGTAATTGATTTTTAGATTGAATGTTTTATTGTGTTCAGATTGGTATTTGGTTTTGGTGGTTTTGTACTTATCTCTTTTATCTTCTCAGGATGAAGGAACAAGTTCTTCGATGATTGACGTGCTCTCGTACCCCTTGATTTGAGGTAAGTGTTAGTTTATGTGCATATGATTCTCTACACCTGCAGCAGGTGTTGCTCGTCGTCAGTGACAGTGGATAATTTTAGTGTCGATTTTAAATACACAGATATGAGCATGAAAACGAATTCGAGTTGAGGAGCATGTTGAATTATGGTTTGTTATGTGGATTCGTGACTTTGTGGATGGAAGACGAGATGAAGAAGTTTTCGGGATCGTTGGGTGAGATAGTTTGAACACATGGTTAAGAGAAAAAATGTTTTCTGACCAGGAGGGTTTAATGTGATCTGGGTTTGTTGGTGTGAGTTACTGTATTTTTCGGTCTGACTATTGCTAGTTGGTACCACTAGCTCAGTAGCAACAATTTTAAGTAGCTGAAATAACCATTACTTTGATTGTTGTTTTATTGTATAATAGTATAATAAGTAAAAAAAATTTTGTTTGCATTTATATGTAACATGCGAAATATACGTAGAACATGTAGAGGTAAATTTAAGTTGGGAATTCAAGAAATGCTGAATTGAATAATTTTGAGTTTCTGTTTGAAAGTAAGACACTACTAAGAATTTTATGCTATTGAATTATTTTTAATTATTTTCTCTTTTTCATACTAGAAATGGAGTAATTTGAAATTGAAGTTGATAATCATGTTATTTCTGTTCTTCCTCCGAAATTTTGAATTACCTTACTGGTATATTGAGTCTAGAAGGAAAAAATTGTACGAAATTTCTTTTGTTGATAATTTATCAATTTTTAGTTTTTTTTTACTTCAACATCAAATCGCTAGACGTTTTTGCGAATTTCAAAAAAATAAACAAAACAATTTCAGTCACATTTGATACTAAAATTTTCCTCCCAATACTCTTCAAGAATCAAAGCTGTCTTTCATGATTAAAAAAAATCACTCCAATGCACATGAGGGTGGTTGTTAAAATGGCTTTGGTGGAATTTTGACCGTGCCGCCCCCTA
>JAPYZL010163120.1:0-12412 GCA_030522825.1 Platygaster orseoliae
ATTTATTTCACGAACGTAATTTATTGGGGATTTTTTACGCGCAGTCATTTCACGTTTTTCTGGGCTGTATATTAATAAAAAAGTGCATATTGTCATTTCCTCCCTCTCTCTCGCTCACTTTACATCCGTGTGCACTAACACACGAATTCATCGCTTAAAACCCGTTCTTAATGAAAAAAACCATATTTACAAAAAAAATCGTAACATTTTCAAATTTCAATCGATTTTCGATTTTTTTATGTCGTTGTAATCACTAGAGATGCCCGAAACATAAAAAAAAATCATCAAATGTCTGCATCAAGAATTACAAGTTCGATCCACGCATATATTTGAGTATTATTTTCAGACTAAAATGGAACTTTATTGAGGAAGTTAAAATTTCAAAAAAGTTGTGGATTTTGATTTTCAAGCATAACTGTGCAATATTTTTTGAAAAAGTTACTCTTGATCACTTGTTCTTCAAAAAAAAAAAAAAAAACTTCGTGCAAGAATTTTGAACCATATTTGTGTAGGGCAAAGGTAGCGTTTGTTGCTCAAGATGTAGAGATCCATGTGATGTTGAGTTTTCATATCAGTATGTTTTTTGAAGTTTTTATAGCTGATAGTTGTTGTCAGAGCCGTATTAAGGTCATGGGGGCCCCTTTTTCTTAAAAAAAAAAAAAAAATGTTTCTAGTGTTAAAAATATTCAATTAATTAATTTATTCAGGGAACAGTTTCTGGTGGCCCGTAGGCTATGGCCTACTCATGGAAGAATTCAATAAACAAATAACATACGATGAAACACAAAAGCAGTACTTACTTCAAGTTGTAAGTGACTATCGAAAAAGATTTCCTGATCCCAAAAAGAAAACTGCAATGACAAGTTTATAAGTTTTTGATTTTAATACCTGAATAAAAAATGTACTCATTCACTGTTATAATCGTATGCACAACATTAGCTTCTAGAACTATCATTAAATGAACAAATAATAAAATACTGTGATTGAGCGAAATATATTTGACGAATTTCAAAAAACTGATGTTTTGATTCCTTCACCACAATCCCATTATGATAAAAATGCAAATTTTGTTATAAAATGAAGAATCAATATTGGAAATAAAGTTATAAGTTATTTACTCTTATAACAGTGGTTCAAAATACGAACCAGATGTATCTACTATAATAATTCGGAGTTTACAATACATATATCTGACGCGCTCCAAAGAAAGGGACCTGAAAAGCATCTGAAAAAGTTTTACAAACTAATTTTTCTTTTTAAGAAAATTCAATAACTATAAAAAACCCAACAACCAGGGCCAGATTACAGGATGGACCGGGTAGGCCATGGCCTACGGGCCCCGCAAACTGTAACCTAAATAAATAAATTAATTGAATATTATTTACACTAGAAGCATTTTTTTTTTAGAAAAAGGGGCCCCCAGACCTTAATCCGGTCCTGACAACAACTATCAGATATGAAAACTTAAAAAAACATACTGATATGAAAACTTGACATCACATGGATCTCTAAATCTTGAGCAACAAACACTACCTTCGCCTTATGTTAAAAAGATCCCGGGAATTTCAACATATCTCCAAAACAGCGTTATTCCGTCTAGCATTACACAAATATGGTTCAAAATTCTTGCTCGAATTTTTTTTTTTTTTTGGAGAACAAGTGATCAAGAGTAACTTTTTCAAAAAATATTGCACAGTTATGCTTGAAAATCAAAATCCACAATTTTTTTTCAATTTTAACTTCCTCAACAAAGTTCCATTTTAGTCTGAAAATAATACTCAAATATATGCGTGGATCGAACTTGTAATTTTTGATGCAGACATTTGATGATTTTTTTTTAAGCTTCGGGCATCTCTAGCGATTACAACGACATAAAAAAGTCGAAAATCGATTGAAATTTGAAAATGTTACGATTTTTTTCGTAAATATGGTTTTTTTTCATTAAATTGCTATTTTCACTGAACTATAGCGCTCTTGAGACACGGGTTAATTTTCCTCGATTTAGCTCAAATTTTGGCTTTCTTACTTTTTTTACATTTGGAAACTTTAAGGGGGGTGCGTCAATCGCTAAGTCTATCGGTTGAAAATCAATGTTACTAAGGACCACCCTACTCTTCAACTATAGAAATTTTGGGATTGTAGAGAAATCTCGAACATGTCGGGAAATCCCGAAAAACTCAAAAAACCCCGAAACGTTCGACAAATTTAAGCAATCACGAGAGTTTGAAGAATTCCGGAATTTTCGAGAATCCTGAGAAGTTTGAGAACCGAGAGAATTCAGGATTTCCGAAAAATCTAGAAATTTCGATAAATCTTAACTCTATAAATTTCGGGATTGTAGATATATCTCGAAAATGTCGGGAAATCTCGAAAATGTCGGGAAATCGCGAACTGTCGGGAAAGAGCATTTGCTGTTCCGAGGCATTTCCCGACGCATCCCGAACTCAGGATTCCCGAAAAGTCGGGATCCCGCACACCCCTAATATTTATACTTTCCTCTATAGTTTTCTAGTACCCGATACCTTAGGATTCAAAGATTAATAAATCGTCATCAATGTTATAGATTTAAAAAAAAAACTTATATCTTTCTAGATTTTAAGTATGTACATATATAGTTTTTATATTTGTAGTAATTTTTTGGTATTTTTCAGATTCTGTAGGAATTCCTTATATTTTTATAGGTGTCTAGAATTTTTATCGTTGTCGATGTAGATTTCCAGAATTCGATGGCATAAAATTTGAAGTTTTATGAATTTCTAGTATTTCTTTAGATTTTTCAGAATACATTGCCTTGATTGATTTCTAGTATTTTAAAAATTTCTTTTCGGTGTTTTCAGAATTTTTCGTACTGTAAGGTATTTGTACAATTATAGAGATTTTAGGTATTTCATAGATTTACTGAATTTGAAGCTCGAGAATTAAATATCTCACAAATTTTTTGAGATTTAATAGATTTTACAGAGTCATATGTAAAAATTATGTCAACATGATTTTTTCATATTTTTTAGTATTTGTAAGAATTTTCGGAATTTTTTAGCATTTTTTAAAATTATGAGTTTTTTCATATAATACCCATATAGACCTCTAGAATTCGAAAATTTGAAGTAGAATTTTAAGTATTTTCATAATTTTTTCATGAAACGATACTCTCTTGGGTCCAATGTTTCTAGTACTTTCAGCGAATTTCCTATATTTTCAGTATTTAAAGGATTTGAGGATTTTGCATATTATGGCCAATTTCTTTATAGATTTACTGAATCAATGTTCAAGAATTCAAAATTGTACGGCTTCTATAGTAGGAGAGACTGGGGCAAAATGCGCAGTTTTAGATAATATTAAATTTTTGAGGCAGCATAAGGGCTGAGAGGATCTGCAAATGGCACTATATTGTAGCCCACATATGTGGCAAGGCAACTTTAGTTCTAGTTGAACCTTATGCCTCATACAGGTATTGATTTTAAAAAAATTAATTTTTTCTGCGATTTTCTGCGCATTTTGCCCCACGACAGGGTAAAATGCGCAACCGGTGGGGCAAAATGCGCAATTCCGGAAATCGCGATTTTCACGAAGTTGATTGCTGAAAAATTTTGGGAAATACAAAATAAACGATTTCATGAACAATTTCGATCAAAACTTTTTTGTTAGGAACAAAATTTGATTTTTAAAATTTTTTATTTTTTAAGAACAAAAATTTTGTAAGTAGCGATCGAGTGTCCGTCGAGCAACAGAAAAGCGTTTCGACGCGCAATTCGCAGACATCCCCTCGCGGACAGCCTTGCACGCTTCGAATACTTTTCCACCATCAAGCCGCTCTGTTTTGCGAACATAAACGCGAACCATGATGAAAAAAATGCTAAAAAAAAAATAAACAAATTTCGAAAAATAGTAGTTTATTTAATGTCTTGAGAAAACATGTCATTGCAACGAAGGTTTGGTCGAGCAAAAGGAGAACCGGTTTTCGCCGCGAAGCGGCGACCAAAGTTTCGGTGGAATGACGTGTTTTCTCGAAACATCGAATACATTATTTTATCTGAAATCGCCGAGTAAGTGACTCCTCCTGGTTTTTTTGTGTGCCTTAGTAAGTAGTTCTTTGGCGATCTTTTTCGAATAATGTACAGGTATTTCAATCCTGCAGCGTTATTTGACAAAGATTAGAAAAGGACTGCTTTCTAAGGGACAAAAAAACGAGAATGAGTCACTTGCTCGGCAATTACAGATGAAGTTCGTTATTTCAAAAAAATTGAAAAAAAGGTCGTCAAACTTTCAAATTTGGTTTAAAAAAAAAGGTGTTGAAAAAAGGAGACTTTTTACAAGTTGGGTAACTTAAACTCTACCTACATTATATTAAGGTTTTTCTGTTCAAAAGTGACACACCACCTTTTTTTTGCTCATCACCAGGGGAATGGCACGGTGTATCCTAATGCATTGGGAGCTTTTCTGCCACTAACGCTAACGACTCACACGTGCACGCCGCTCACAGGGACCTGCTTTCTCCCCATTTTTCCTCTCATCGCGTGAACGCGAGAGGAGAAAGCAGGTCCCTGTGAGCGGCGTGCATGTGTGAGTCGTCAGCTTTAGTAGCAGAAAATTCGAAGTCCCGTGCCAGTCCCTTGCTCATCACATTTTTCGAGAAAATGTTTGGGGGCCCCGGGGTACTGCCCCGGCCTCGATACGACCCTGGGTATAGAAACAATTTGACGAAGAAATAAGTGGAAAATAACGAAAAAGTGAAGGAAATAGCGTAACATGACCAAACACAGCGAAACAATACAAAACAAACACTGCGCATTTTGCCCCATGGCTACATTTCCGGCTTATCAACGTGTGATTCGAAAACGAGTCAAAATTTTGCCAAACCGATCACGTTTTCGTCTTTGTCACACCTAAATTACTATAAAAACTCACCTACCATCAATTATGATGAAAAGAATGACGCGAAAGTTAAATTTTCCTTTCAGACAAATATTCACAACACAGTGTAAAAAACACACTTTGTTTTTTAACCAAAAAAATAAACAAACAAACAAGACGCAATTACTGACGTTTGATATTCGACACTAGAGCCATATATGGAAAAAATTTCAAGTCTCCAGTGATTACACTGTGCAACACAAATTTTGATATCAGAATGTAGAAGCAAAAATGAAATCTACGCTAAATTTAAAGATTCACGTGTCTCAGGGTTTTGCTAAATTAGGTCGCAAAAACGATTAACTCAATAATTTTTTTCATCTTTTCTCTATTTTTAGCACATTGCTCGAATAGGTGTGTCCTTCTCGCATTTCAAAGTTTAAATGGAAAGCTTTATTGACCTAATTTCTTGAAACCCTTGGACACATGTGTCTTAAAATTAAGTGTATATTACATTTATGCTTCTATTTTCTAATATCAAAATTTTTATCTGAAATTTGTCACACAGTGTTACCGTTCTGACGGTAATGCAAATTAAACATTTCGTGAACTGCACATTTTGCCCCAGTCTCCCCTATTTATAAAAATATTTTCAAAAAATCATGATTGCCAAGGATTTGATAGACTGCTAGTACTGTAAATATTACCAAGTTCTTATAAGATTTTTTAGTATTTGTTTCGATCGCTTTATAGATTTCTTCATGCTTGAAAAATTTAAGCACCGATTAATAGTATTAGCAATTCAAATTTGAATTTGTCACATTTTTTGTTGGACAATAATATTGATTTGGTTTATTATATTTTAAGATAATGAAATGACGAGCAAGGAAAAAGAAAAAGACCTGGAAATTTTGCTTTCAATGGAAATAAAATTACGGTTATTGGACGCCGAGGGAATCGAAATCCCCCAAAATCCACCGACGATTCCACCACCCCCGCCGAATTACGATTTTTATTATGATTTCAAGTAGGCTGCTTTTTTTTAAGAAACAATAATCTCTAATAGAAATCTCTGAATTATTTGGTTCGAATTTTAGTGAGTAGAATAATTGCCAAAGAACGCTCAAAAAAATATTTTTCACAGTTATGAAACCGTATATTATTATATTTATATAGTACACGTTTCAGGCAACGGACTTTTAGTTTATTTACGACGATAGTTTTTATACTCTTTCTGATTTGTATGCAATTTGAAATTTGATGATCGGCTTTTGAGAATAAAATCATATAAACTGTCGTAATCAGAGGGTATTATTTGTATACATTGAGAAGTGATGAATTTTTTTTTTTATTTTTATTGAAAATATTTACATAAAATTGACGTGTTGTGCAATAAATATAATGAAATTTTTCATATTTATAATAAAAATTAGTTTATTTTTCGGCAATTTTCATTTTTCGGACAATATTAAATTTTTGTTAGTATTAGCAATAACAATAACAGTTTCTTAAGCAGATATACAAGCTTACGCAAATTGTTGGTGTTCTAATTTTTATAATGTAATATAAAATGAAATAAACTGAATATTTTCCTGGACAATTTTCTTTTTTTAGAAAAATTGTAATGGATTTTCCAAGTTTGTTCAAAAACTCATATTTTACAAAAACTTCATATCATGTTCCATTTTCAAAATGAACCAATTTTTATTTTTCGTGGATGTTTTAAAGTTGTTTAGTTTGTTTTCGATTTTCAAAATATAAGATAAATAAAATACTCGATTTTTTCAAGGCAAATTTTTTTTCAATTTTTTGTTTCAGCCAGTTAAACGATCAGTTCTGAAATTGATGATATTGAATGTTTTTTAATTTCAAATACACGTTCGAATTTTTCCGTATCCATTTATGTACTTTAGTGGCAGTAATAATCTGCATACTTTCAAATACGAAATTTTGCTTTTTAAGTAGTACACATCATGTATCTACAACTTTCATATTCTTAAATAACAAGTTATTTAAAAAAGCTTCGAAAAGTCGCATGTAGAGGAGATATCCTTTAAATATAATCGAAAACCATTTACGATATTCACTCTAAAATCAAGAAATTATCGATTGCAATTATCGATAATCGATAATTAAAAAATGGCAACCCTTAAATATTTCTTCAAATCTTCCGAGTTTCAGTTTTTCAAATTCCCGAACATTTCAATAAACAATCCTGAATTTCATAAAAATTTCATATTTATGTTTTTTTTTCCTGTATGCTCAAAATTTCAATAATAATTATCCAAATCGAAATGACAATCACAATCACTTTTTTCGTTCGATTGATCTTTTATGATTTTGAACTTGTTTATTTGATTCACTTCGTTCAAGAGATTTCGTTGAATTTCATAATCATGAACTTTTTTCAATTTAAAATTTTCTAGTGTTCCGATCCATGCGCAGAATCAAAAATCAGAATATTCTCATTCCTAGATCGAAATCGTAGCATGTGTAACTTTTTGCATCTTACGCGAATTTCTATGAAACGAATAAAAACTCAGTCATAAAAACATTCTTCTCATCACAAATATCACAACTATCAATAATACAATCCAAGATCTTTGCAGTTATTACATTATTATTCAATATTCAATATTAAAAATGTTTAAGTGTCATAAGTGTCCCATTTTCCCTGAATATTCTGACTCATATTCCAAATCTATTAACAAAACTGATAATAAAATTTAATCTGACATCGACCCTGGCGAAAATGAGAGGACTATTGACGGACTATATGAGGACTATAAATCGTCTTCCACTGGACGATAGTGCCATTCAGTACCATTTGCCATTTTATCATTGTTTAATATTGTTTTTACGTAGTTTTGTTTCTTTATTGCAAGTCAATTTACTTCGGGTGATTTAGGTTTCATAATGTCATGACAACGGATAAATAATACGCTTAAAAAAATGACGGACTTCACCAAATATCAATGAAAAAACCAATTAGGCTCCTACCTTATGAGTATTTGAATTTTCATACAAGTTTCATACACATTTTAATTTTATGGTTTCTATGGTAGCAACTTTGCTAGAAGAATACTTCAATGTGTAAACATATTTCAACAACAAAAAACCGTACTTTTATGAATGAAAAAGCAAAACTGAAATATATCTATTTTGAAATTTTTCGCGCTTTTTGACGTACGAAACGAGGATTTTGGTTTGTGTGGCCAAAACATTTTTCCGCGATAATTTTCAAATTTGCGATAGAAATAACTACTTTTGTCTTAAAAAGAGGCTCCGCAGCGTAATGGTTACACCGGCGGGCTACGGAACCTCAGGTGACGGGTTCGAGTTCCGACTGGTGCAGGAATTTTTTCAATCGAAAAAGTTTCTTTCACCAACACGGGTGTCGAATGCTGTTACCCTCCTCGTGCTGCCACGGGGTTTTTTTTCCTCAAAACGAGGTTTTCCCCCGTGGGCGATTTGTTAGGCTACGGTCGATGCAATCGCGCAAATGTCAGCTTTGAGGAGTAGGGGAGATTCGGAGGACCAAAACCGACGCCTTTCGTGGGCAGGGAGCGCCGGCCTTACCGGCGCGGAGCTGGTCGCCCTTAGTGGGACCTTCTCCGGTGCTCGGGGATTATGATCCGATCCCCAAGTCCTGAGGAGAGAGAGTGCCGGCTTAACCGGCAAGGTGTAGAATTCTGTGCTACCCTCCCCCCTCCCTCGCAGAATTCTTCACCGGAGATGCCCCCGGGTCACGGTCAAATGGGATAGTTTAGAGAGAGGAGAGAAGGAGAGATATGGATCTCGTAGCCACATAGGCTGAGGCCGAGAGACCCAAAAAAAACTACTTTTGTCTTCATAATTGTTTGAAGAGAGTAATTTTTTAAGAAGAGAAACAGTTTTACTATAGCGAAATGATTGAATTTTTCTCAAATCGGACTTCAAGAAAAAGACTATAGGCGGACTATGTTTAGTCCTTTCGTTTTCGCCAGTGTAGACAGTCCAGAACTCAAACGTAACTAAATCGTTCACTCAAAAAAAGGCGAACAAAAATAAAATGTTTCGTTGTTCACGGTAATGGCCGTTGAAATGTGAAAAACGACGTTATATCTGGCAGTGTTAAGCAAAAGCGAAGTAAAAACATTTCTGCATCATCCATAAATTCGCCACTCATATCAACTCCTCGGACAGCGACTGGTAATTCTGGACTTCGCGTCCGTATTGATTTGGTGGGCAAAGGAAAAACTCGATGAAATTGAAAAACGGCCCTTTACTGAAAGGGTTGCAGTATTTCCCTCGCTTGTCCCTCAAATACGAGTACCGTTTGTAATTAAACATTTCATTGGTCGTGAGATTCATGCAAGCGTGTAGAATCTGGAAAAACGATAACATTTTTCAATAACTTATATAACTACAGAAGTTACAAGTTCGTTGTTTCCTTACCAATGTGCACGTCAAAATCCACCCTAAGACGCAGAACAGAAGCGCTTCCAGAAGTGCAAGAATGAAGAGCATTTGTATCCCTTCAAGGACAATGCAGTAGCTGGCAAGGTACAAAGTGAAAGAGCAATTTATGGCGACGCTCAAGACGAAGAAGAAAAACCACATTCTGAAAGATAAGGGAACATGAGCCTCTTTCCTTCAAGAGCGTCCTTTCCTTAAGGTTTATTTTACCTGTTCTTCAAGCCAATACAGTTGTATATAAACGGGCAATGGTGATCAAAGTACGAAACGCATCGATTACAAATTCGGCAGTGCTTGGCCCTCAAGGGCCTGAAACATTTGCAACTATGACACAGCCTGGAGAGCAGTACGTTCCTCTTCTTCAGTTTGTCGAAGAATGGGATCTAAATGTGAAAAAATGTATGAAAATAATCGTTTTTCAGGCTTCAGGACTTTTGAGTGATTGTGGTTCAAGTACCTGTTTGATAGCTCTGCGATATGCGTCACTGTTCTGAGCCAGGTAGCCTGGATCCTTACGATTTGCAATCACCCAAGACACCCACATGACGGTGTTCCAGTAGATGAAGCAATAATGGCTGCCTCGCAGCAAGTCCCACGTCAAGGGGATGCATTTGAAAAGGTACAGGGGGTAGGCCCAAAACCAAAACGAGCACAAAAAAAGTAGCAATGGACCTTTGCTGTTCTCTGCTCCTCCAAACAACATTTGCCTAAACATGGTCCGGAAGTTAATGGGGAAATAATACGCATATTAGAAAAAAAAATATGATTTGGAGTGCGTTTCCCATGGATCGAACCAAAATGGCCTCCACTGGTTTCGTGGATGTTTTAGTTCGTCATGGAATAAAAAACACACACCAAATTTTCAACAAAAATTAAGTTAACAACCCAAACTACAAACCATAGTTCATTGATCGGCGGAAACCGTCGATCTCTTCGTTTCTGTTCCATTTTGAGAGTGCAAACGATATCGAAATGGCGGTGGCTCCTCGCCAGTTGTAAGGGTGTTTTGCCATTTTTATCTCGAGGCTCCAATTCAATTTTGCTTTTTTCGCATAGAATTTTGACGCAGCTCGCATTACCGGACAAACAGGCGAGGTGTAAAGGCGTGGAATCGAAGTAATCGGCTTTTTGTAGGTCAACACCGCTGTACGTGAGCAAACGTATCAACTCGGGGTGGCCTTTGTACGCAGCCCAATGAAGCGCTGTGTCGCCGTTAATGTCCGTTAATTCGCCGAGAGCTCCGTTTCCCATAAGGTAAGTCGCTGTGGCCAATTTCCCGAACATGCAGGCCGTCATTAAGGGCGTCAGGCCCTTGAAATCCGCCGCGTTCACGGCGACTCCTGCCTGTGCAGATAAAAATAAAATTAAAAAAAAATTTGTTATCAAGTTTTTATAAAGTCACTTTGAAGGGTGTACGTCAATTGGTCTACCGACAATGAGTCTAGGATTGATTGTCGGTTTACAACGATATGAAAACGACAGTTGCTCTTAGACCCATCGTCGTTTTTCTTAAAACTATACAGGGTGATTCAACATGACCTGAGCACCCGCAAAATTTAGATTCCTTATAAAATTCTAAGGCAATATTTCCTTTGCCACTTTTTTAAAAACCCAAAAATAAAAAAGTTATTCAATTTCGAAATTTAAACAATAAATGCGCTTTTTCAACAAATGGTGATAAAAACCAGGGACCGAACTTCACCAAAATTTTCTTCACAATTTTCTGAATGGAAAAGTCCTTTGCCACTTTTCGCAAAACTCAAAATCAAAAAAGATATTCGAGTTAGAAGTTTCAACTAATCAAATTTCTCAGATTTTAAACTCGAATACCTTTTTTGATTTTGAGTTTTGTAAAAAGTGACAATGGACTTTTCGATTCAGAAAATTATGAAGAAAATTTACGTATAGTTTGGTCCCTGGTTTTTATCACCATTTGTTGAAAAAGCGCATTTATTGTTGAAATTTCAAATTTGAATAACTTTTTTATTTTTGAGTTTTGTAAAAAGTGGCAAAGGAAATATTGTCTTAGAATTTTCCAAGGAATCTAAATTTTTCAGGTGCTCAGGTCATGTTGAATCACCCTGTATATTTGACGATTTTCAAACCCGTAGACTCATTGACGGTTTTGAAATAGACGCGACGTAGCATTATTAGGTTTTCAAACCAATTTTTGTTTTTCCTTTCACGTGGAAACGAAGAAATCGTAATATTCAGTGTTGATAATTTGGTTATTTCGTGATAATAACAAAAACAATTTTTCTATCTTCACTATTACAACGAAAAATTCACTTTCATCAGTAGCCGCCCGGCAATGTCACAAGCATGTCGACTCTATGGTAATCTTTGGTGATGGGTGAAAAGAAAAATTGGAAGTTTCTTTACATTCTTTGCAACAAGCAATTGTACCGATGGAACGCTATTAGTGCTAAATTTAGAGGGAAAATATTTAGATGCAATGACTGTCCATGTAAGGCTCGTGTATTTGTTGGAGAAAACGGCCATACAATACGCTTGAATAATAAGGAACACAATCATACTTGTGGTCGTGAGAAACGATTTCGGAAATAACAAGCTTTGCAAGAAAACAAAGAAATGTGTGGCAGTTTGAACACCGTCGCGTGTGGATCGAGAATCATGAAAAAACAAGATATCTACAAACAAGTTATTCTTGCATAAGTAAACGTGATGTAAAACTATTTATGACAACTTAAACTTAAATTTATGTAAACTATTTGATAATAGTATATTGTACGACTAGTTGGAGAAGGAGAACATTCCACGAGCGTGGAGTTTGCCGCGCGAGCGTAGCCAGAGCGGTAAACACGCGAGTGGAATGATTCTCCTGCGACCACTAGTCGCACATAATACTTTATTCAACGACCGCAAGGAATATGTAATTGAGGGGAGAATAAATACCTGACTGATTGACGCAACAATGGCCCTGGTATTTTTTTTAATTTTCCGCAAGTGCGAGTTTCCGCTAACTTCGGGCGGCATTAGCAGAACACATATTTTATGTAGGTAAATATTCACCCTCACTTTCCTCAAAACCCATATCATGCGTTTTTTGCGTGTTGTTTTTCACTTTTTGACTTGTTTACGT
>JAPYZL010163122.1:0-22469 GCA_030522825.1 Platygaster orseoliae
CGCCGAGTTATCGTGTTCACCGTACAACGTGTTTTCAAAAAGACGTTTTGGGAAACGCTCTGTCACCGGTTTATTTTTCAATATTTAATTACAAAAATTTAACAAAATTTAACAAAATATTCTCTAGATGATGCTTTATAATTTTAAAAAAGTCTGAATAAATTTGCTTGAGCTGTATCTCCGTAAAAAATCAGCAAAAAGTGTTTTTTGTTTCAAGTTATCCCTTACCCCCCCCCCCCTAAGAACAGTGGAAGAAAATCTTCAAAAATATTGCGACTTGGCATAGAAAACTACTCAATATGACTTTCTTATTTCGAAATGTAGAGTGTCAAATTTTTTTCTTACACATTTTCCCTTATCCCACAAATAACCGAATACCTTAGAATTCTTGAGGGGTTATACATTCACTTATTATCTTGTACACAAAATTTACATTTCTGCCGCCACAATGAATTTTTCAGCAACGAAGAAAATCAAGTGTTGACAGATATTTACGCTCGAGAAAAAAAGCTATTTTTACGATTTTTTTTCCTCGGAAAAACAACACGATTTTTATTTAAGCTGAATGTTTGTCTATTCATTAATGTCATAAGTCTTTTATGCATTTTTTCAAAAGAAAATATTTATAACTGTAGTCACTATAGCCATTGTGCCAAAAACACAATTTTTCCGACATTTCTCGCATTGACCACAGTTTTTCAAGAACCGTTAACCAGATCAGTCTGAATTTTGGCATCAGCTAATTTTACGACGAGTTATCGTGTTCACCGCACAGCGTATTTTTCAACAATTAATTACGGAAATATAATTAAATATTTTCTAGATATTGTTTTATAATTTAAAAAAAGTTTGATGAAATTTGCTGAAGCTCTTTCTCCGTAAAAAATCAGCAAAGACAGTGTTTCTTGTTTCAAACTATCCCTTACTCCCCCTTAAGCTAACCGAAACAAAGATCAAGACTCGATCGAGAAATAGTTGAAAAAGTATACAAATGATGCGGAAATGGCGAGAAAACAAACGGGGCCCGGGACAACGCGCAGTTGAATGAATGACGTGATCGCGGCCGATGGGATCACACGTAAAGCCGCATGTTATGCCACGACGTGCCATTTTCATGGGACGCGGGGCGATCGCCGCCTCACATTCCAACGAGTCGCTACATAAGAGGATATACAGTTAACCTGCCGCGCCGGTTGCACCGCCGGGTATACCAGGGGAGGTCACCCGGGTTCCGAGAATGACGCGGTCGCTCCCATCCCTCTCCCATTCTTTTTCCTGCGGGGGCCCTTTTTTCTCCCTTTTTCTTCATTCTCCTGTTTCTTTCACTGGAAAAAATTTTCATTGTGATGCGCCGCTCTCGCGTGCTGCTGGAAATATTCGGCCCCAAGGGCCCATGCAGGGGCCCCGATTCCGATTCAAAAATTTTACAACTTGAAAAAGAACGTCACGGTTCTGTGTCAGCGAGGATCGGGGGGTCAAGACAAAGTTACCCTCAGGAAACGGCCATCCATTTAGCACATACATGACATTTGGAAATGCGCGTATACATATACATGGCATTGAATGTCATGTGTTTGAGTAAAAGTAGCAATCTTTCTGGGTTGTCCTACTTTTGAGGTGCGTATCCTGCCGTTCTGCTTTTTTCATTCAGTGCAGAAATTTAGTTGTATTTTATCTACCCAGATAGCACCATCTTTGCGCATTAAATGCTGCATCATGATTGACCGAAACTGCTTGCAATCAAAAATATTCAAAGCCAACAAAAAAGCATCTTCTACATCGCAAGTTAGATTTGAAGTTTGTTTCAACTTAAATTTCTATCCTTTTTTTCCCCACAATATAGTAATCCTAAATTTTAAGCACGTACTGTCAAGGAATTCTCACGGTCTTGCAAGAAAATGATAAAAATCATGTAAATATATTTTTCAATACAAGGCTGATGGCTCCATTCACCTCCACTTCCTTTTTTCCTATTCAACTTGGAAGTCATTCTTTTTCATTAGTCCTTCTTGATACCTATCCCACGCGACGATCAATCTAGGAATACCAAGAAAAATCGCGATATGAAGTGTCTAAGTGAAAAGAGGCACTGAACGCGGAAGTGCGTTGGTCCACAAAGGACCCCCGAGCGACGTGGTAAAAGCCACGAGTCGTGTCACATCTCACACAGCAACGTAATGACAATCATTGTACCATAATTGCATCGTCTGATGCATCCTGATTTAAAAAACACTTTGTAATAAACTGTAACCACATTATTGTACAATGAAAATGTCAGTTAACGAAGTTTAAAGAATTTGAAGAACCTGATTCCAAAAAATGGACTTCATCAAGTGGCCATTTGACGAAAAGATTGTATGAGAATTCCCGAAGAGGCAACAAAGCACATAGTAATAGCAAGCTAGCTCTGCAAAGAGATCCCGACAAGCATACCCGCGAACCGCGATTCTTGTAAAACTGAAAAAAGTCAAGGTAGACCTTTGCGCGTCCTGGAGGGTAAAGCAGTATCAAGTTCTACATCGGGAGGCTTGTGGTGGTGAGCCTAACGAAGTGCCTATCCCATAACCGTAGATAGAAACGCGAGAAGACATTCTTGCGAACGTTCAGTGGCCGGCTAGGCATCATGGCCCCGGTCATCGACGGCCGCTTAACGAACACACGTCGATCTGCGAAATTATGGCCAACTCTGCAGGTTCGCCGGAAGTAAAATACTACATTGTGCAACAAGTTGCAGAAGTGGGAGGTTTTGTGGCGAACGTGAAGATAGAAGATCGTTAAGATGGTCGAATCACTATTCTTTAAATTAAATAAAGAATGACTATTCTTTATGGTAATATGTTTTTTGCTGGCAATGGATGGCAAAACTCCGATTGCAGATCAGTTATGGCGTCGACAAACTATTGGTCAGAATGTGGCAGTCAATGTTTTCAGTTTTTGCAGTGGTTTGATCGGTGAAATTTGTAATCTCGAAAAATCATGGAGAGTTCTTATGTTCTTGTGCGGGCAACGAAACGTGCTTCGAAAGCATAAAGTATCGTGTGTATCTCAGAGCCATGCTATTCCTGGCTTTTGGATGAATCGTCCAGAAAACATCGTCCTCGCCCTGAACGGCAAAACATGGCTTGATTTCAATTATCCGAAATGACAATTGAATTAGTAAACTTAAATTTGGCATTTAAATCCTGTAAATTCGTGACGATGAAAAATTTGTACCTAATAATTAAAATTATAAATAGTAATAATTACTATTTTTTTTCTCACAATCAATGGTAATAGACCCAAACGGATTAAGAGGAATCACCGGTAATCCCATGAAAAACCCAACAAACGCGAGATTTTATTTCTATCCGCCAAAAGAGAACAAGTGCGTTGTAGAAGTAAAAAAACGAAGAAGGGTGAAAGGGGCAGAATCTATGTAAATTTCACTCGCTTGGCATTCGCTGGAAATTCATAACTATCGCACGCGACCAGCATGAGCCGCGATTAACCGAACGACCATTGGCACTATTAAAATAGTGCGGCCGGTCAACGTCCGCTCGTGAGAACGGAATGTAATGTTTCGTTGGCTCTGAAAGTCTGAAGTCATTTTCTTTCAATACGGAGCCAAGCGCCATTCCTTCCGGCAGATCCGTTATTTGCCGTGGAAAAATGAGGTCTCGGCGCTTCGCGGCTTATTCGTGCCCGAAAAGTGAAACTACCACACAATTACGTGGTGGCCATGAGGGAAAGCTGAAAATTTTCCCAAATTAGTGCAAGTGGCCAACTCCACAAATCAAAAAAAGTAAATAAATAAATAAAGAATAATAAAGAATATAAATAAATTTTTAATTAATATACAAAATTACTAAAAACAATAGTAAAATTTAACTAATTACATTTATAAAAGAGTACATTCGTAAGATTTATTTAAGAGGCTTTTCTGGATCTCGTAAAGCTTTTGTTTATCAACCAAGGACAAACGCGGTTTAATCAATGACAATTCATTAGCATTTGGAACGAGTCTCGTATCATAGAAACGATCGTCATTGCCACGATTCCTTGCTCTTAACGCGCTATGAAAATGCTTCGGAAGTGGTTTTTCCATCCTTCGCGGTATAAATACGCTCTGAGTCATCAAATGTAAATTGCTAATTGAACCACGAGCAAGTTGTAAGTAAAATACTAAGTGCGCTTAAGGAACGCGTTCCGTTTGTTTTCAGCGAATCGTATAGTCTTCTACAGGGTGATTGGGGAAAATGATCGGGCGATTAAAATCTCGGGTGTAATTAACCAGCTGATGAAGGCTTACTTCGCATTTTCCCAATTAACTTCATTTATTTTTAGTACATCAAAAATTCAGATATCCTTTAGAATAATTATTTTTCAAAGAAATAAAAAAAAACGTATCCATTTTTTTCCATGCAACTTCCTAATTATTGTATAACAAGAACAATGGATATCAAATATGTCTAAGCAACTTTTATAAAGAGCTGAGCAATGGTTCCACAAATATTTTTGTAAGCAATATGTTATCGATAAATATAGCATGGTTCATCAGATTCCGATATCAGGATTCTTCGTTTAATATTCTAGACACCCTAGTAACTTCTAGAAAATTTATGAATAAATGTCTGAAAAACATGATGAAGTCAAATTATTTAAGAATAAAAAAATCATTTAATGAATTTCTTATGTATTAAAGAGAAATTCGAAGTGATTAGATTGATCAACTTTAGGTTTATCATTTATGAATGAACTTTTTTTTAGAGATAAAATTATCTCTTTTTGTAGACGAGGTCATCTGGTCGCTCTGTCACATAAATTTCAAGTTTGAACTATTTTGTGCTTTGAGTTGGAGAATTGTTGATTAATCTGTGTGAGTTACAAAAATTTCAGAAAAGGTTGAAATTTTCCTTTACTTAAAAGTTATAATTTTATTAGATTACGAATTTGGAGGTTAAGTTAAATTAGGTTAAGTTAGGTTGAGGTTAAATATTTTTACACACTTAATATAGGCAAACAAGATATAGGAAAAATTGTCCACAAGTTTATTAAGCACTGTTTTCATTGTGCAAATTTTCTGAAAGTTAGTTACTATAATTCTGAATTTAACGAATGAGGACATAAAAGTTCTTAATTCTTCAAATTAATACTCTAAAACATAATCACCCAGTGAATAACAAATACGGTGATCCATAAATTTGTGCACAATAAACACACTGTTAAAAATGTCATTATTTTCAATAAACATTCATGTATGGTATTCACATTAAAAATAATAAACATGTGTATTTAATTCAGATTAATGAACTTATAGATTAATTTCAATTAAAGCATATTAAAATCTGTCATAGTATATAAAATTTAATTGACTTTTATATTGTAAATTGTATATTATATATTGCATATTGTAAAAAAAATTCAATGAACTAGTCAATTAAAACTAAAGAGAGTTTATTATTCTTCATCAACTTTGTATATTGGTTTTCAAATGCGTTTATGTAAAAAACTTCCAAGACAAGTTTATTAAAATTAATACAAAAATTTCCCCCTTCCACAAAATTATTCAACCTTTAGAAAAAACTACTGTTCGTAAACTGTGTAAAAGAATTTTTGAAAATATTGCGAAGTAGCATGTTGACAAAGTTTACAACGTTGAAAAATCACACGAGAATTTTTTTTCTGAGATTTACCATCAATGATTTAAAAGTTCAAAATAATTAATTCAGCGAAGACCCTGAAAATCTTCGAAAAAAAATGCATTGAAACATCGACGTTGAAATTTGTCGTTTTAAAAAAAGGTCGAACTTTTGATATTCTTGTAATAAAATCTTTTTTCATAAAATTTTATTTCTTGTAGAGATATTTACAAAAAATTTTTTTCATAAATAATTCAGTTCATAAGAAATGTATAAGGTATAAATATTTTCTTTTTCAAAATTTGAAATTTATTACAAAAGTGTCACTGGCTTTTATAAAAAATTTTTTTCTTATTTTAATTTTTGAGGTCGACCTTATAAGTATAAGAAATTTCTAACTGTTATTAGAATTTTGCTTTTTCTTATAAAAATCAAAATCACTAGTATATAATTTTTCTCAATGAATTTTCGAATTTAGAATTTGAATCATAATTTTGGAATCTAGAATTGAAATTTCAGAATTTAAATCATAATTTTTGAATTTAGAATTCAAATTACAGAACTTGTATAAAAATTTTAGAATTTAGAATTCAGATTTCAGAATTTGAATACGAATTTTTGAATTCAGAATTCAAATTTTAGAATTTGAATCAGAATTTCTGAATTTAGAATTCAAATTTTGTCTTCTTGTGTCTTCTTATATTCATTTTTCAAATTTAAGAATATGAATCAGAATTTTCAGAATTTAGTAAAGTTTCACAGTGAATTCTTTCAATTTGTTCTTTCTTTCAGTGAATTCCTAAATTTTTTTCAGTGAATTTTCGAATTTATGATTTGAATCAGAATTTTTAAATCTAGAATTGAAATTTAAGAATTTAAATCAGAATTTTTGAATTTAGAATTCAAATTTCAGCATTTGAATCAAAATTTTTGAATGCAGAATTTAAATTTCAGAATTTAAGTCAGCATTTTCAACTGTAGAATTCAAATTTCAGAATTTGCATCAAAATTCTCAGAATTTTTGTATTCTTGAATTTTTAGAAAATCCCTTGTTAGGGGCTTCGTCGAATTTGTTTTTTCAATGTTTCACATTATTTTTGGTAAATCTCTGAAAAAAATTTTCGTGTAATTTGTTAACGTTGTAAACTTTATGAACATCGAAGTAGCAGACAAAACTTGGAATCACAATTTCCTTAATTTTAGGGGTGGCACCCACCTCCCCCTAATAATCAAATAATTTTAATTCATAGATAAGATGATCCGGTCACCATGTAGGCACGAAAAGTGCGACATTCGTCAATTGTGGACGTGTATATATACTCAGGCCGAGGATCAACCCCGCGTTTTCTCGGCGAGATTGCACGGCGTTAGCCGCGGCCGGTGGCCCCAGGACTCGGAGGCCCGAGCCTCGGCGTTGGAGGAATGCGAGACGGGCAAATCGCGGTCGGCCCGCTCTTGCGCCTCGTTCCCATGCATTCCTTGTTGCCCCCTACCTCTCCCCCCCTGCCCCTTCACCCCCTGCCCCTTCACCCCCTCCCCCCTCCCTCCATCCCTTTTCTCTCTTTCTTGTCCTGAGCTGCCGTTGCTACCGCCACCCCACCCCACCCTCGGCTCCCGACGCCGCTCTTGCTCTTCTTCTCCGGAGCGCCGATTTTTCGGATTTTCAAATTTTTGAATCCCTGGCGTTCGACATACACCAGATTTAGTGTAAAAAATAGGATTCATTGTATCAGCAAAATGATGTGTTGTTTCAGCACAACTTGACGTAACAAATTATTTTTGCAGCGGTAGCTCATTTTTTTGCAGCAGTAGCTTATTTTTTGTTGCCTCAAGAAGTCTTGTTTGCTACAAGAGTAAAATTACTGTGCAATGAAATTTTATTCATGATAGTGTTCTGGTAGCAAAAAAGTTGTGCTGTTTCAACACAACTTGACATAACAAATTTTTTTGGCAGCAGTAGCTTATTTTTTTGTTGCCTCAACAAATCTTGTTTGCTACTGGAGCAAAATTAGTATACAATAGAATTTTATTCATAATGATAGTGCTCTGGTAGCAAAAAAGTTGTGATGTTTTAACACAACTTGACATAACAATTTTCTTTTGCATCGATAGCTTATTTTTTTGCAGCAGTAGCTTATTTTTTTGTTCCCTCGACAAATCTTGTTTGCTACTAGAATAAAATTACTGTGCAATGGAATTTTATTCACAATGATTGTGCTCTCCTAGCAAAAAAGTTGTGCAGTTTCAACAATACTTGACATAACAAATTTTTTTTGCAGCGGTAGCTCATTTTTTTGCAGCAGTAACTTATTTTTTTGTTGCCTCAACAAATCTTGTTTGCTACTAGAGTAAAATTAGTGTGTAATGGAATTTTATTCATAATAATTGTGCTCTGGTAGCACAAAAGTTGTGTTTCAACATAACTTGACATAACACATTTTTTTTTGCAGCGGTAGCTCATTTTTTGCTGCAGTAGCTTATTTTTTTGCTGCCTTAACAAATCTTGTTTGCTAACAGAGTAAAATTACTGTGCAATGGAATTTTATCCATAACGATTGTGCTCTGGTAGCAAAAGTCTTGCTGTTGCAACACAACTTGACCATTAACAAATTTTTTTGCATCGGTAGCTAATTTTTTTGCAGCAGTAGCTTATTTTTTTTACCTCAACAAATCTTGTTTGCTATAAGAGTAAAATTACTGTGAAATGGAATTTTATCCATACTGATTGTGCTCTCGTGGCAAAAAAGTTGTGCTGTTTCAACATAACTTGACATAACAAATTTTTTTTGCAGCAGTAGCTTAGTTTTGTGTTGCGTTAACAAATCTTGTTTGCTACCATAGTGAAATTACTATGCAATGGAATTTAATTCATAATTGTTGTGCTCTGGTAGCAAAAAGGATTTGTTGAAGCAACATGAAAATAAGCTACTTCTGCAAGAAAAAATTTGTTATTTCAAGTTGCGTTGAAACAGCGCATCTTCTTGCTGATATAGCAAATTTTGTTTTTTTTTTAATATTTAAATTTATAATTTTTTTTTAATTATAATTTCAACAAATATGTCTCAGAAACTTTTAGAATCAGCTGAACAATGATTGCATAAATATTTTTATAAGCAATATGTTATACACAAATATGCCATGGTTAATCAGATTCCAATATCAGGATTTTTTGTTTAACATTCATATTTTATATACAATAGAATATATATTTTTTAATAATAATAGTATAATACTAGTTATATATAATTATAAAAATAATTATGATAAAATAGTATATAGTCGTTAATTAATATAACGGGTATAAATAATAATAATAATAATAATAATAATAATAATAATAATAATAATAATAATAGTAAAAAATGGTGATATAAATTAATGAGATATATATTATATATATAATAATAATAATAATTCATACAGACATATTTTATAATTTTATTCATAATTATTTACTAATATTTGATTAATAAATTAAAAAAAAATTTTTTCGTGTGTATGATATTTTCATGAATTTATTGCCTAGAAACAAATGTTGTATTCATGCTAAAATATTGTTATAAAAGTTTTGTTATAGCGTTTATTGTGAAAAAGCCTTAAAAATTATTATTTATTTTATAATGTTTTTTTAGGAATTTTCAGACATTTTTCTGGCAGTAGTATTCCTAGATTGCAATTTAAAGATATTTCATTAAGACCCAAAAATTACTAACAATATTGTAAAACTTTCTAAATAATATTAGCATAATTTCAACACTGATTTTGACTGCACGGAAAAAAACGGTTTGGTTACAGCAACCATAGATTAAGTATAATATGGACAAACCAAAACTTGTGTTACCAGCAACTAATGCTTAATTTTCATGACCGATATTTAGGTTGCAATAAACAATTATTTGATTATCATACCTTAAGTTTTGGTTGTACTACCCAAAACTTTAGTGAGCTCATATTTTACTAAACGAATGATTGCTGTAACCAAAAAGTTCTTTCCGTGTGTGGAAGTGAAGAATCCGTGAAAAACATTAGACGCCAAACATACACCAGATTCAGTCACTGAACTTTGTGCATGAATAACACACGTTTACGTGTGTGAAGAGGAAAGGGAGAGGGGGGGGGGTTCATTCGGACATGAATTTCATTGAATATTATAGGTCTTATGAAAACGTAAATGATTTAGTAAATAATTTATTCATAGGTTTTATAATGATACTTAACGAATGGCATGAAATGTAAATAATAAATCGTACTTTCTATTTTACATTGTCTTAGAAATAGTTAAAAAAGAAATGTTGTTTTTGTATTATTGTCTGACATGATTGAATTGATTCTTATACGAATTTGTCTGATACAAAAAAGTATTAAAAATATATCAATTTATTTATTATCGTTTTTCCTGCATTTTTTTAAGGCGTTTTCAGCTAAAAAAGTCTAAGCCCCCCAGCAGCATAATGTACTATTACACTTTTTGTGCATTGTTTTGAAACACTCGTAGCAAAAATTCTAGAAAATTCTGGGAACCCTCAGAGAAATGCTGGGGAACGTTTTGTTTCCTCTGGGACAGCGTTTCCCAGTTTCTTTCGGTTTTAGAACACCTCGTTACAGGGTCTGAGGCCCGGGCCCGATCAATTTTTAAGTCCCGAGTACGAGGAGCCGGAGAAGCGAGGAAAGCACCGGTCGTTCGTGCTTCTCGTTCCGCGCTACAAACTGGTCCACGTCTTTGATATTCCAGATAGTCCCTAAAGCGCCTTCGCCCGCGTCCCAAGATTTATACACGAGGCCGCGATTGCTCCACATTATAGCTTTATTTATGGCAAAACGCGGACTCCACGAAAATTCCATGAAAATTTGCAAGGTGTAAGGAAAATTGAGAAATTTTTTGCTCTGGCAAATGTAAAAAAGATACTCATCCAAAAAAAAAAAAAACGAAAGTTTGTAAAATTTTTAAATAAAAATATTTGACAGTTCTGACAACTTTGATTTTGCAAAATCAGAAACTTCAAGTTTTTTTATAATTTTTATGATTTTTTCTTGAAAGTATTCCAAAGTGGCGTCATGAAGTTACAACAATCAACTCGAGTAACATCATCACACTGTAATTTTTCATCCAATTTAGATCAGCATACACTTCAAATTTATTCATTGATCATACTTTTTCTTTTCACAGTGACTCATTTTTCGAAGCCTTGACGTTTATAAAAGCTGAGAAATTTCTGAAAAACATTACTTCATTTTTTGCATCAGTCAAAAATACAATGAGTTATTTTACTCTGCAATATTTGGTTAATGTTTTAAATTTTTAGTCTCAAACATCTTGGTACATAAATAAAATTGAGAAAAATAAACGAATTTTTTCTTTCAATTTAAAATTCAAAAAAATGATGTGACGTAACCGTCCATATGAAGACAATAGTACTTTATATGGATCTTGACATCACCCCCCCACTCCAGATTTTTTAAACCTCTGTATCTCCTGCAGTTCTCAATTAATTAAAAAATTAAAAAATACGTGTCAATTTCTTTTCAGTTATCTAACAGAATAACAGAATTTTTTCGTCAAGTTCCCAAAGAGTAAAGTCGAGTCAGTTCTTTTTAAAAAATTTCTTTTAATTTTAATTTTTCATCAACACCATCGAAGAAGCTGGAAAACAACGAGCGAAAACAAGCTCGTGACTGGTGCTGGAATCGTTTCTTAAATTCCCGAGGCTCCAGTTTCTGCAAACGACGGCGACGTTGTCGTCTTGGTGTATAACGGCCACGGTCGTTCGTCTGTTCCGAGTAAGCTATGCGGCGCGCATGCGTAATGCCTCTGCATTCCAAGCATTGCTCGTTGCTACAATGTGCCGCGATTGCAGTGACGGCAAATCGGCCAGGGCGCCCATTCTGGGATGCTTGTCCCGTATTCTACTCGCGAATTATCAACCTCAACATTATTACTTTCCACGAGTATCGCCATTTCTTCGACTAGAATTTCACCCAACAAGGGTTAATGGCCTCGAAAATTTGGGTCGAGCATAGATTACTTATAAAATTAATGAACTGGATTAAATTTCTCCTATCAGACTGAAATTTTTGATTCAGGCATGATCAGGGAATTTATGGTCTTATAAAATGAGCATCAACTGGAAGAAAGTTGAAGAATTTCGAAAAATATCAATGACGAGGAATTATCTTGAAATATATATAATTTGTATAAATATTAATGTATAAACTTATTTTTATTCAATAAAAAAAATTATTTTATAAAGTATAAAAACTACACTTTTTTAAAAAGGATAGGAATTCCGTCTCATTCATTTCCTCTATTCTCCTTTTTTTGATTTAATTTTTTTACATTTCATTACATTTTTATTATTTTTTTTTTTTTTTCATTATTGTATTAAAATTTTTTCATTAATTCAACTATTTTACAAAATTACATTGCCATGTTAAAATGTTCATTATTATCTCGCAATTTAAAAAACTTTCGTTTATTAATCCCTTTGCTTTCTACCTGCTAAGAAATTCTTGCTGGATTAGAAGTTGATAAATCTAATGGATCCTGTTTGATCAGCGACTTTTTACGGACAAAGGCGGAATCTTTTGGGACTGATATGTAGGAGGGTCAAATCACAAATGTAGTTTTTGGGCCCCCGTCGAGCGACTAAAATTGTTGGATTTCAGTGTGTAGCAAGTATGTATATCAAGGTCCTTCAAAAATCTGTAAAACATTCTTTTCCCTGTGTAATGGTGGCGGTAATTTTCAAAATAATGTCCATGTAACTGTCACTGACCATACATTATTTATTTTTCTTTATTGCTATAATGTTATCTATTCACGAATTTGAAGTTAGTTATAATTATCTTGTTTCACATCACGGTTTTAATGTCAGTGATAAAAATATCATAATTAACTTTCGCAGTAGAAAATTTGTTAATTACTAATATTTGTTTATAGAGGGGTAGGCAGACAAAATTTTCGGGAAGGGTTGTTCGTAAAAATTTATTTCCTCTGGAAAATACGATTTTTCAATTTATTGAATTTCGGGATATTGAAGTTATAGAACTTTTGAAGTCCAGAGTAGCACATTTTTCATGTTCGCATTAAATGTAATGAAATTCGATTTTTATGATTTTCAAGTCCTTGAGGTTAAGATTTTTTTCTAATATTTTTGGTATTTCTCATAATTCTTTATTAATTATAGAATTTGATACTCAGGAAATCAAAGTTCTAAACAATTTCAATATTTTTGAAAATTTTTCACAAAAATATAAAAGTACAGATTTAAAGTATTTCATAGATTTCTAGAATATTTTCCAGTTATATGTAATTTATTAAATTTGGAAGTATTTTCTGATATTTTTATATATTTCTACAATAAGATGCCATACTATTGCAAATTTCAAGGATTTTGAGTACTTGAATTGATTTTTGGGTCAACAGTATTTTTTATATAGATATTTCTGATTTTCTTTTCTGTTTTGTTATTTTTTTAGTACTTATGCAATTTGAACAATTTATTGATTCTCATGGATTTTATTTCAGATTTTTCGGATTTCAAATTTTAAATTAAATAAAAAAAAATAGAGTAAATTAATTATTATTTCAATTGAATAATTTAAAAACTAAATTAAATTAAAATGAAATGCTTTAAGATTCAAGTTTTTTTTTTTTATTTTGAAGGAAATGTTGTATCAACATATTTTTTTAGTATTGATAGATTTCCAATAATTCTAAGCATTTTTGCAATACTTCTAAAATTTTCAGGAGTCTTTAAGTATTTTTATAAATGTTGAGTATTTTTGCAGAATGCTGTTCATATATATTTTTTTAATTCGATACAGTAGAATTTACATTTCGATCAATTTTGAGTAATTTCACAGATTTATGGTAAAATTTCATGTTTTATATTTCTTGTAATTTCGTATTTTAAATATTCCAAGATTTTGTTGCCTTTTTTAGTATTTTTATAGATTTTCAGTGTTATCATATAGATTACTATAAACTACATATATACGCTTTCCAGAATTGCATGCTCTGGAATTCGAAGTTTTTTAGATCTTAGGTTCTTTTTTTCAAGATATTTCAGAAAGCAGTTATTTTATAAAATTTAATTGCTTTTAGTATTTCTTTATAGTTTTTACAATTCGAAGAATTTCCTGGTATTTTTATAGATTTCTATGTATATTACTAGAAATCAGTGCTCTAGGGTTCGAAGTTTTCAAAATTTCTACGATTTTCGTGAATTCTCATTTTAATCGTATTTCACTGGGTTGAAACAATTTTTCAAATTTTTATTTTCCACGTTATCCTAGCCAAACATTTATTATTTGAATTGCTATTATATAAAACATTAAAAATTGAATTAACTGTATGTTGAAAATATTAAAAATTTTTAATTTTAATAATCATTCAAATTTAAGTTTAAAAAATTTAAAAAATTAATTATTTTTAAATGATTTTCAAATTGAATGAAATTAAATGGAGTTAATTTTATTAAAATAAAATTTTTTATTTAAAAAATACGAAATTGTAAAAAATTCAATTTGAAATCGAAAATTTTCATTGGAAATTTTATTGAATATTAACAAATTTATTATTAGAATTTTGTTTACGACAAAATTCTTCTAAAGCCAGAATTATCGTTTTTTTTAATTCAGTAAAATAAAAACTTCTCAATTTTGTTCAAGATTGACAACCTCACTCTAATAACAGAATCTTATTTTAAGATGCAACAAAATCAAGGAACGACTTGAAATCCAAGCATTCAGTCTATGTTCACATTTACTTTCAAGCTGACAAGTCTTAAGAATATTTATTATAATTCGAGGAAATCATTCTTAAATAAAAATATATCCTCTCAATTTAAGACTTGTTTGCTTGAAAATTAAATTTGAACTTTGAATAAATTTAAGATATAACATGAAGTCCAAGTCGTGCCTTAATTGTGTTGCATCTTTAAATAAGATTAAATTTTTAGAGTGTTACAAGAAGTCATTTATTATGTTTTCCAGATTGCTTTCTTATTTTCACATGAAATAATTATTAATGTAACCCTATTTATTTATTATATTTTAGTATAATTTCCACGCTATTAGCCAAACTTTTATTATTATGATTTCGTTTACAACAAAATTCTTCTGAAGCTAAAATTATCGCTATTTTTTATTAAGTAAAATCAAAATTTTTTAATTTTGTTCAAGTTTAAGAATCTCACCGTAATAATAGAATCTTATTTTAAGATGCAACAAGAACGTGCAAGTCGTGCCTTAATTGTGTTGCATCTTAAAATAAGATTGAATTTCCAGTGTTACGTAAACTCATTCGTTTTTTTCCCTAGATTATTTTTTTATTTCTACATGAAATAATAATTATTATCAAATTTCAACTATGAAGCATTTTGCTCTGTTAGGAACTTGAGAAACATAGGGTAACTTTTTTCCCATTGACAACTTAAAAAAAAGTTCTGCATTCACTACTAAGGTATATCCAATTATGACGAATCGATTTCGGAAATATCGATGGATAAAAAAACTGGGAAATGGCATATTGGAGAGGGCGCGAACGCGCGAAATACGAGAAGACGAGTAAGAGTATCGGTGTGGAATGTCACTAGCTTAGAGAACGTCTCGTGGTTCCAGTTCTCAGAACTCCTTCGCGAAACGGATTTGCCTGGATGATTACAAAGTGTGCGAGCGAACGGGGAAGATGATTATCGTCCGTAATCATGCTTCGCGGAATAATGAGGCAATAGGAAGGCGCCGTCATCCGTCATCGACGAAAAGGTATCCGACGAATTAACGAGGAAGGCCGTGGAAAACGGCGATTTCTCGGGCTAATTCGTCAAGGGAAAACCGACTTTCCAAACGATACTTTTTCTTCGACGCGGCTATAAGGCTAAACAATATATTTCACGTTATTTTTATTGTTGTACAGTAAAAACGTTGGCATTCCTGAATAGTACCTGCATTAAAATTGTATCTAACTTTTTTTGAAATACTATTACTTTACATATTCTATGAAAATGTATCTATTTGATATTTTTCATACTTGAATATTAACTATAATTCGAAACACAATTTTGAAATCTACACTGAAAAACCAATTTGTTTCACTTAAATAAATTTTTAGCCCAGACAAAAAATTTTTTTTACTGTAAAATATTTATGGTTAAAACAAATTCAGTTTAGTAGAAACGTAGTATTTGTTGACTTAAACAAAATTTACAAGAGTCTAATAAAACTTGTCTGAACTAAAAATTACTTACGTCAACCAAATCAGTTTTTCAGTGTATCGTACAATTCCTTCCAATACTTCCAATCACAACACAATATTTTTCAATCAATCTTCGTGCAAGTAAAAACTCTCTCAAAACAAAATAATAAAAATACTGCTTGATATATTCCTTAGCTCCAGTCTAATAATACGGCCAGTGATGGTATGTATATAATAAAAGTCACATTCCACTCCTTCAAAGACTGTCTAACCTGAAGAACCTGAGAAGGCCCGAGAGTTGATCCCGGCAAATGAGTCTCTATCTTGTTTGTAATTTGGGAGCATTTCCGAAAGCATTACGGGATGCTTTATCGCTCGTACGGAGTAACCAGGTAATATAATAAACATTGCAACGCCGCGCTCTGGAATTAATTGGATGTGTCCATCACTGCTAAAATGTAAGCCCAACTTGCGCCGACGAAAGTGACGGGGGATTGAATCGAAACACGCGACTGTCACTAAAATGCCCATTATCTCGACGAGCGCTCTTGACCGCTTGGGAATCAATTTTCCGCATATTTTATTAAAACTCAAGGTACTTCATTACGTAGGATTATTGTAAATGTTGTGTTACACGAAAGAACGAGTGCAACGCAAAGGAACGTTAGGTCATTGTCACCGATGGATTGTGGTACATGAACCACGCATGGCCAGAATCCATAAAATAAATTTTCCACATACGCCAAGTTTTACAAGTATCCGGGTAACGCGGCTTCGGAAAGACTTTCCCAGACGTAAATTCAGGCGTGTTTCGAAGTACTCGTTAAATTCCTGCATTTCATCTTCGGGCATATTCCTCGTTCATTCGCGAGAGCCTCAGCCATCCGCGTTCGCAGACGTCACATAAAGCTTCTATTCATTTGCGTTACGACGACATGACCATATTGCGTGAAATTCCGCGTTTGTCGTCTGCAAAAGCAGAAGCACGTGCACGCCGCGCGCCGGAAATTACTATCGTACTTCACTTCCTTGGCTATTAGCGTGCATTCGCCTTTTTTTATATATTCTCTCCTCTTTTTTTTTCCTTTTCCCTTCATGTATGATAAGTCTTGGACAAAGGAGCCAAGATTAGAGGTACAAGAACGAGGCGCGGTCAATGAGATAATCTTCAACGCCGGTGCCGTCTTTGATAAGCGACTCTTTCATCTAAAGAGGGACATCTTGTTCCAGGAAAAGACGATTGTCTACGAAATGGCGTGATAAGGAGTGATTTTCGACGGCTAAGCTTTGCGTGGCTGAAAATCGCGTTTTCGAATGGTTCAAATATCTTTTCATCGTATTGGATTTATCTAATTGTTTTGAAAATAAGTAAATGAATCCCGAAAAAATTATTCAATGTGTTATGTACTGGGACATAACAGAGAAATTGTTTCGAAACGTTAGGGATCTCTGGGTGAAATGTAGAAGACTTTTTCTAGGTTACAAATTTTTATTACAGAAAACTCGAGGAATATCTGGATATGAATTACACTATACGACGAGAAATGAAATTAACAAAATTTGGTTTGCAACTAAGCGGAATATTTTACGGTTAACGATTTTGAATGAAAAGTTGAAATGTTTAACAGGTTAACAAATTGGAATCACGAAAGGTTGAAATATTTAACAATTTTGATTTACAACAGAGCAGAATATTTTACGGGTTTACAAATTTAAATCGCGAAATGTTTAACAATTTTAATTTACAAATGTCGCAACTTACACTCACGAACGCTCAGAAGTCTAATGTCGGAAGAAGCCTGGAGAATAAGAAGACCGGAGCTTGTGACCTTAGACCATATAGTACATGGACCGCTCGTCGGGTACCGCAAAAGAGTATCCAACATATGGGACAAGTTGCTTGGTTCAACCTCATAGCAGCCATACAGCAGTTGGCAGCAATGCAGCAGACACTAGTGCACGGCTTGGATCAAGCAACTTAAGGTGGTACTAGCACGAGTTCGGCGTGAAGGATGCAGCAAGCATCTCCCCAATCTGAGGTGACGTTCAGGTCAACCGATACTTGAGCAACGCTTGGCAACACCGCACTTATCACCCTAACCTAACTTGTTTTTGTGTATACACTCATATACAATATACACTCTGAGCAAAACAAACTCGCGGGCGACGCTGTTTGACAGATCGCTAAAAACATCTAAATTTGAAATGAGAGAATTTCTCTGAATTTTTTTGATCCTCATAAATATTTCAAGTATGTAGTGTTTTTTGGCATTCAGATGACAACAGTGAAACCTAACCATGAAACATCATGCAATTTGATGCGCGAACAGTGCTCAGCAGTGCTTAGATCAGCTGCTCAAGTTACGCTGTTGCCAGATCACTAATTTGACATCTATGGTAGAAAATGTCATAACTGAAAAGTGGATTTTTGCGAAAACTATACAGTGAATCAATCACAAGTAAAGTGCTAATGGTTTCTATAAAATATTCATTTATGCCTGAAAATTTTATCACATTCCTAGAAAAATTTACGGAGTTATCAAACAAAATAAAGTCGGCCCGATATATTTCAATGAAAACTTTATGATTTTTTTTCTCTCTTCAGAGACAGACATAATTGCTCAAATTTTTACTGTGTTTAGTTTGATCCTTAGTTATTGTCTAGAAAAAACTTCAGCAAAATCTAAGGAAAATTCATGTCGTGCTAGTACCACCTTAACCCATATGTTGGACACGATTTTCAGCATACAACAAGATAGGCAACAAGCGGTCCATGTACTTTATGGTCTAAGCTTGCAACGCTCCGTTTTTATACTGGCTTTTTTTGGGACGCGTGTCGAATTTTGTTTTTCTAAAAAGCGACTGGGAAAAAGCCAATCAGCGGATGTTACAAATTGGGTATCGAAACGAATGTCGAAATGGATTGTCGAAATGGTCTTCTCGATGAATGTCGCCAAGTGTGCGATTACATAAATTCGCCGGGAAACCCATTTCCCAGCTCGTACAATCAAATACCTAATACTTGAACAAATACCTAATATTCCAAGTTAGTTCAATATTTTAAAATATTTCAAATATATAACAAACGATTCATGCCCAGACTATAAAACTTTGAATTATTTAATAAGTTTCTAATCATTGTTCAGATGATAATTAAGGATAAAAAGTAAATTACATGATTGCAAACATGTGTTGATTACTCCCTACATGGTAATTTGCGAATAGTAAGTCTTTGATCACCACCAAGTTAACATGCATAATTGATTAATTGGCTAGCTACGAATGAAAATGATCAATTAATTATGAAAAACCTCATCAGAAACACAGCGCAATCTCGATTAATGAAGATTTTGATTGATGAATCGTAATATTATGGATTTACATGGCTCTTTTTTTTCTTGTTGTATTACAACAAGGTTTTGTGACATTTGATTACGTTTGAAACCCCAATATTTGCTGGAATTGATAACTTTTGGGTACTTTTTCGCACTAAACGCTATTGAAAAACTTCCTAAATCATATACTAGCAATAATTCAACATCGATTTTGTATTTACAAGCTTTAACTTCACATCTACTACATTGTACTAAATGTACATTCCTTGACATATCTATTCAACTATCTACTATAGTGTACCTATAGTTTGTAGTAATTGATATCTCAGAAAGAAATTGCCAATATATTTATTTATTGTCCAAGCTTTCGGCTGGATATTACAGCTCTCTTCAAGAACTTAAAAAATACGTGACATAAAAACAATTCTTTCCTTGTATTGATCCCAAACTTGAAAGAGTATACTGATTTGATTGGTGATTCCCACTTTTAAACATGAACAAACATCGTCATTGTCACAATATAATTAATAAGTTCATCAAAAAACATGACAAGTCACTGCTTAAACTTCAATTTGTCCGAACATATAGAATATATCTACTATAATGCCTAATAATTTAAACACTTCATCTTAAACTATTCATTACAATTGTATAATCAATGTCAGTGAATGGATCTTCGGTCCACTACGACCGCCATCATTTCCCTTTCGACTCGATTCGCTTACACGTGAAAAAATCGTACGATTCGTATACGTACTCCCGTGATATTGAAAATCCGGGAGTAGATTTGTTTTGGCGTCGGGAGGATTCTCTCCGGCTCCTTCGGCGCGTAATTACTGGCCTCCGAAGCACGGGATCTATATGATCACAAAGGGTGCGAGGAACTGATTTGTATACACGCCCGGGCCCTCACTCCCCCTTTCCCCTCCTCCTCCTCCCATCGTCCCTCAACGCCGCGAAGCGGGCCCGAAAGAGGAAGAAACGAGGGATAAGGATAAGGCCCCGGAGGAGGTAAAAGGCGAGGAACAATAACGGGGCCTTGCCGCTTGGTGTGGCACGTAGATGAGGTGGTGGTGCTATGTTAAACATGGCGCCGGACAAAGCTGCCGACAAAACCATCTCATTTCAGTGCTATTCCTCTCGTGTCTGCCTTATTATATAGCAAAACCGGCCGATTGGTGGCTCGCCGCGCCGGAGTGAACGCCGGGGCCCGCAACGTCCTCTTTTTTTATTTATTTTTTTTTATTTTTCTCTTTCCCGCCGTCTCTTTTCTTCGCACGGGGGCACCCGTGTAGGATATCGGACTTAACGGGGGGCCCCCGAGGAGCGACCCGAAGACACTTAGCCCCCCCCCCCCCCCCCCCCCCCCCCCCCCCCCCCCCCCCCCCCCCCCGCCCCCCCCCCCCCCCCCCCCCCCCCCCCCCCCCCCCCCCCCCCCCGGAATGCATTTTTCTTAACGACTCGATTTCGTCAGGTTTATCGATCTTCGCTTCTTTACGATTCCACCGGGGGTCCCTTAACCCCCTCCCCTTCCACCTTCCTTCTTTCCTCTGCATACTCGACCAGGGCCCCGTGGTTGCGCGACTACTTTCCGAGTTCTCAGAAATAAGGGACCGTATGGTGGATCAATTTTTTTTGGGACTCCTAATTCAAGTGGTAGAGAGGGATGAGGGACTGGGATTTACGGGATTTTCCATGCTTGTTGGCAGTGTTTTTTTGTTGACGTTCATTGTTTGAGGATTATTGTTATTTCCATTTGTAGTGAAGTTGTGATGTTTTCAGAAAGTTTTGAAAGTATAATATATTTGATTAAACAGTTTTAGGGGATTTATTGAATTTTTATTGTTAGATTGTTGAGAAAACTTTGAGGATCAGGAACATTATTAGAAAATGTTTTACGAAATTTCGTTGAAATAAAAAAATATGTTAAGGTTCGTTCAAGGTATAACATATAAGGTATTTTGGAAATTTTTGGAAAATGTTCATTTGTTTATTGTAAAAAATCAGGGATATATTTGTGAACTTCACTTTTAAAGAAGTTTTTCATTATTCAAATACTGGGTTATTCTATTTCAAATCATCCAGATGATTCATGTGGTGTCTTATTTTTTTTATTAAAATTTATAAGGAATGTATTTTTTCTTTTCCCTTCAATTCCAGTTATTTCATCGTAGGGAATTTTCGAAGTATAGACTGAATGGTTTTTTTCTTTCATTGCCACGTGAGTTTTTCTTTATAATTTAATAACTTGGCCGGGAATCGTTCGATTGTTCTAATTCGTTCACATTTTGTAGGCAAAGTTTCATTCTATAATTCTAAAGGAAAAAAAAAAAACATTATTTTTTGCAATCATGATTTTCATAAAAAAAGGAAAAATTTTCTAATTCATTGAGCTCTGAAACTTTTTTTTAAGTAAACCACAACTGATTTATTCAAAAACTTAAAAAAAATAAAAATAACTGCAAAAATAGCACTCAGACTTCAAAAAATTGCAGTTTACAAGAAACGAATTCAAGCTTAAAAAAATAAATAATAAATACTTAATATTGCTTATTTAACAAAGTTGAACAAAAAAAATGAAAAAAAAACTAAAGCTCAAAACGAGCAACAGCCGATAAGAAGAATTAAACGAAAAATGAAAGAAATCGATGCATCGCTCTGCTAGAGGATGATTTGAAGGGGACCGTTCTATCATTTTGGCCGAAATCGTAATTGAAATTTGTACTTATATAAAAAAAAACTACCTATGTTAAATCCATCAAACTTTACACAAGTATAGTACTTTATTATAAGAGTAAAAAAAATTTTATTGTTCGTAAAAATCTTGGATAGAGTACTATATATATGCGTCTGAAGTTGACTCTCAGAGGTAAACGGTGTATTTGGATGAAATTTTGAACATTTATTGAAAATACTATAACGCTGGGATCGACATTTCGTTTAAAAAAAAAAATTTTTTTTAATATGTTTGTTTAATAAAAAAGAGTAAAAAAACTAAAATTTTTGTATTATGGTGTAAAATTAGAAAAAACTTTTTTTTTCCAAGAATGTCACTCCCAAGATGAAATAATTATCTACATTTTTTATACACACTTTTTTGTTATAGGTACCTTCAAATCGGCTGTATCTTGCACATCGTTTACCTCTGCGCGCAGCGCAGAATCAACTTTAGACGCATATATAATGTACTCCATCCATGATTTTTACAAACAATAAAATTTTGTTTACTCTTATAATAAAGGACTATATTTGTGTAAAGTTTGATGGATCTAACATTTGTAGTTTTTTTTTATCTACGTACAAAGTTCAGTTACGATTTCG
>JAPYZL010163154.1:0-10865 GCA_030522825.1 Platygaster orseoliae
CTGCTAAATAGTTGCATTTAAAACCTTTTTCCTTTCGTGGAAAAGCTCGAATTCAGAAATAAAATAGTGTATGGTATAACGGCGGACGCACTGTATATGTATGTACTGTATTTCAATAAAAAAGTAATATATTGAAAAGTCTCGAGCCATTTTTATTTGATACTATTCTTGATGACGGCTGGAAGTCATATGTGGCGTGGAATGAGGAAATGGAGTTTGAGAGGAAAAGCTGTAAGGCACATGTATTTCTCTTTCACTTTTTGATGCCTTCTTTGTCTTACTCATAGCACAATAGGAAAGGTCCTCTTAAATGCAGCGCAGGTATCAAAATTTCAGAATTTCGAACGCCTCTGTTATTTTTTAAAAATAAAGTAGATGAGAAAGAATCGAGAAAACAAAAAAGAGAAAAATGTCTGTCAATCAAAGATTTGTCATGTTATGGGTAATTCTATTGTCCCTCGTCCTCAAATGACCCGGAGGCGTTCGAAATTTCCAAACTTTGATACCTGCGCTGCATTTCAAGGGGACCTTTCCTAGAGTGCTGTGAGTAAGACAAAGAAGGCACCAAAAAAAAAGACAGTAAAAATGTGCCTTACAGATTTTCCTCTCTAACCCCATTTCCTCATTCCACGTCACATTATTATTGAGTGAACAAACTTGTTTGATTTTCCATGTTTTTCACGTCAAAGAGACAGTTTCATAAAAAATACTTAATTTATTATAAACAAATATTTGAGCCCTGTACATTTTTTTAAACTTTGATATTAAAAAAAAAAATTTTACAATGTTATGAAAAATTTTCAATATTTTAGTTTTTTTTAAAATTTTCTTATTGATTTTTAATTTTTTGATAATTTTATATAATTGTATTATATATATATATCATAATTAAATATATAATATATTATAATTAATATTCTATAATTTCATTAGTAATATATATAACTATATAACTGTATTCTTACAGCCCCTCCCCCCGGTCGTCTAAACTCCATATTACATGATTACATGGAGCGAAACTGTTCCGCCGGCCCTGATAACTTTAAACCTCCGGTATTCGTAAAATCGGAAAGTCATTACATTCTAAAAAAAAAAAATTATTTTTTGAGTATTTCAGGAATTTCTAAAATTTCCAAGTTTCTTGCTAATCGTAAATTTTAGATTTATGATTCAATTTTAATATCCATATATAATAATTAATTTAATTGCAGATTGCTATATAGATTTCTTGAATTCGATGCTTTAGAATTCTAATTTCAATCAATGTACAGTATTTTTAAAAATGTCTGAGAAAATCATATCTACATAGATTTTGAATATTTAATAAATTTTTTACATTTTTGCCTTTTTTAAAGTGTCTATAATTTTTTGTATCGTTTTAAATAATTTTTATAGATTTGTAGAATGGAAAAAAAACCAACGATTTTATTTTAAGACAGATCATTAAATCCGATGTTGATTGCCGTGAATGCAGTTCTAATATCGGCCAACAATCAGAACAAAATCAGAAGTTGTCTCATTGAAAGCGAGCGGATGGAGATTTTGGGCACCGGAAACGCAGCGAATTATTCTCGCGTGACTTTCAAAAGGGATCGAGAGCGTAGCTTCCGTGGTTCGGTTTTGCGTCAAAATAGATCGGTACGTGACTACGGATCGCCGCAAGTGAATTTCTTTTTGAATATCAGGAAAATTTTTTTTCGGTTTCGCAAGGGCAGCTTTTTTGTTGTTCGACGACACGTACCACGCTTCGATCGATGACGGCGTATATTGAGGTACATGTCCGAAATTCGATACGTTGCCTGTAAGAAGAATATCTCGATAAATTTTTTTTTACCTTTCGAATCTTATTTGACTGGAGTTAATGAACTCTGAGATTACTAGACATACGAAATAGAGCAAAAAGTTTATAGATTATTGAGAACTAGCTACACCGGCGCGCTTCGCTGCGCAGTTTGGAAATATACAACTAAAATTAGAAAATTTTATGAAAGTCAGATAATTAATAATCATTATATATTTATCAATATCTTTTTGATTTTGGTGTTCGTACTAAATTTATCTGATTTTTAACTATATGAGTGTTTATTTGTTTATTTAACAAATGTTTATTCAACATGTTCATTTAGCAAAACACTGTAATTCTACAAATGAAAATTGAAATAAATTTTTCGATTTGAAATAGATTTTATATTAACGAATAAAATTAAATCTTTTGATGTTTGGTAATATTTTGCAAAAGTTCGAGATTTTGTAACATTTTCAGATTTTTAAGTAATATTGAGTAAGATTATGTGATATTTTGTAAAATTTCGTGATTGTAAGATATTCTGTGAAATTATGATATTTTGTGACATTTTGTTACATTATGTGATTTGGTGATAATTAATAGTATTTCGTTAAATATTGTAATATTTTGTAACGTTTTGTAATTTTGTGATACTTTGTGACCTGTTATGATTTTGTGATGATTTGTAATACATTATGAAATGTTGTGATTTTGTGATATTTTTTGACATTTTGTGACATGTTGCGATTTTCTGATATTCTGTGAGATTTTGTGACATGTTGTGATTTTGTGATATTTTGGTATTTTTGAGTTGAATGGACTATAATATACTACTTTACAACAAAATTTTAAACAAAGTTTTGATTGATTGTGATAAATTATAGTTATTCTAAGTCTTATAAAGTTTGATCATGATCATACAGTTTAATCTAAACTTAAAGAAATTTTGAAAATTTCCTAACTGAAAAAGTTACCAAAGTTTGAAATTTTCATATGTAACGATCTGTTGCATAACTTCAAAGTTCAAGCGAAAAATGTGAACTTTTTATTAATATGTATAGATAACTATAACGAAAAGAGATTTTTTGAAAATGGACTACATGGGAATAAGATGATTTGTACTATTAAAAAAATGCATGCCATACTAAGAATGCAAAAAATTAAACAATAAAGAATAAAATTAGTTTACTTTATACGATGAATTCCTGAAGAATTTTAAGTTAACTATTTCGAAATGGATAAAATACGTTAAAATTGAAATGAAAACCTTAAAAACGACCAAAAATCAAGCACCCCATGGACAATCCCACGACCATTAGAAATTTCATGCTAAATAATGAATGCTCGTTACGCGAAATCACCGAAGCGCGACAGGCCGAAAATGGGAAAGGGAGGGATTTCCATAAATTTTGCGAATTTCCGGTACAACCGCTTTATTCGTTACTGAAATAGCAATAACGTTACTTTCAGACATTACATATCGCTGAATGAAGGAATACTTTTCTAAAATATATAAAACCTAATTTTATATTAGCGATTGATGAATTATTTTTTTTAGAAACAATTGTAAACTATTGTTGCTATGGACTATAACAATATTATTACTTTATATGTAGAGCGAATTCAAATATTAATTTTACTTCAATATGTCTATAATACTGTTTTTCCACTTTTACAAGTATAGTTACATTTATGTAACTATATAAAATACATATTTTAATAAATCATTATTCTAAGGCCGAAAGCTTTAAAATTTTGTCTTTCGCAGTTCACAATTTAAAAATTATGTATTTTCAAGCTCGAAATTCCAGGATTCTACATTGGAAATCGTCAATTCTATAAATATGAAATGTTAAGAAAACTACAACCCGAACAAATAAAAATACGAGTTTTTGAAAAAACAAAAAGACGCTTAGATTAAAACAAATTCGAATCAAATCTGAAAACTTTTAGTAGGATTTCAAAAATTTCCAGTATACAATTAAGTAAAAATAACATAAGTAAAATTCACATCCAATAATAGTTATAGTAAAAACTCTGATCCACAAAAACTAGAGAAAATGATAAGCGCTCAATCGTATCCAGAAACACAATTGGACGGATTCAGTTGAAGAAAAAAAAAGACAATGTATTCTTTTATTTTCACGTGAAGGAAGAGTCCGAAAGATGTTTAGCCGAGCATCGCGACGAATGACGGTGCATATTTATGAGATAGACATTTCCTCGAAGTAAAATACAGGTCCGTATTTATTCACGTGCATATTTATGGCTTCGGGCGTTTGCAACAAAAGCGCATCTCTTCACGTGGACATAGTGATTACACGATACCGAAGCTTCTTCCACCGAAAAACCATCGCCCCGACTCCACGTGCTCTCTCGAGCATGCATCTTCGCCGACTTCCGGAAGTTCGGACGCTCGCTTCCGCCCGTTTACGGTGATCTCGAGTTACGCAGGATTTCGTTGTGTAAAGCTTCTCGTATTAGCTGCTTATTATCAAAATGATCTTGGAAATAAAAATTGGGAGGGGTTTTTTGAAAAATAGTTTATTTTTTCACTAGTGTGGAAAAATTTTTTTAACGAATCTAAGATTTGAAATGCAAGCCAAAGTCAAGCATTTGAATCAGATGAATCAGGTAAAAAAGCTAATCATTTACATTTTTCATATACATACATGTAGAATTCAAGTCTAGAAAGTTCGATTTCTGTGATTTTCAATTCACTGAGGCAAAGTTTTTTTTTTTTATTATATTTTTTGTGTTTTTCTGGAAATTTTGATTTTACAGATTTTTGAAAAAATAATATCTATACAAATTTTGAGTATTTTATAGATTGAATTTATGGTTTAATTAATAATATAGTATATAGTTTAATATATATATATATATATATATATATATATAGTTTAATTAATAATATATATATATATATATATATATAATTATTAAATATAATATTTTATATTTAATTAATAATATAATATTAATAATATAAGTATTGAAACTTTGAACTATTTGTAGCATCTTAGTTTATTTATCAGAAAACAGGATCTTTTGAACAGATTTTCAATGTTTCTGAACTTCCAAACGTTTAAAAATAAACGAAATGAAAAAACTGTTTCTTTCTCTTCTCATGCTAGAAGAAACAATTATTTATCATTACTTAACAAATATTATAGAATGTTATAAACTATTTTTTACTTATATCTTGGTTTCAAATGGAATATCAATGTTTTTTAAAAATTTCGTTTATTTATTAAACGTTTGGAACTTCAAAAACATGATTTTCAGTACTTTTTTTCCTTATGTTTTTATTCTTCACAAATTTGATTCAATTTTCTGATATTTTTATGGCATTTTATGTATGATTCTAGAATTAATTAAAATACGTTTATATTTCAATGTAAGATTAAAAATTTCAGGAACTTTCCAAAAAAATATATCTACATAGTCTCTAAATTTTAAAATATTTATAGTATTTCTTGTTTACTTTTAATATTTATGAAACTTCACGGGATTTGTAAGTATTGTTTTTTGTACCTACTTTTTATATTTCTAGTGCTTTTGTTGATTGATGTATAGATTTCAAAAATTCAATGTTCTATAATTCAAATCTTGATCGATTTTCAGGAAATTCTTATATGTCTAGAAAAATTGAGTTCATATAGATTGTTCATAATGTTTAGATTTGTCGTATTTTTTTTTTTTTTTTTGTTTGTATTCATGAGATTTTCTATCGTTTTTTAACGTAATTTGATTGTATTACTATACTATTACTATAGATTGCTATTTACAATTTTTAGATTTTGATGCTCTAGAATTAAAAGTTTTATAGAATGTAGGTATTTGTTTAGGTTTTATTGAAAACAAAATACTTTTATATGATTCTATTACTTTGAGTATTTCTTCAGAGTTCGTAGAATTCAAAAAATTTTCTAGTACTTTAAGGATTACTTTGTAGATTATAGAACACGATGCTCCAAGGTTCAAAGTTTTTTTTACATTTTTAGAATTTTCGTAGATTTTAATTTATGTTTATAATTTATTGTGTTGAAACAAATATACAAATTTTTACTTGCAACATTTTCTTAGCCTAATATTTATGTTAGGATATTGTTTGTGATAAAATTTCTTGAAGCCCGATTTATTGTGATTTTTGAGTTAATCAAAATAAGAATTTTGAAAGTCTTAACTTTGAGAACTTACATGATTCGTCCTCTAGATTTCAGTAGGCACATTTTAGATAATATTTACTCATTTTATCATATATTCAATACGTTTCTGCATTAATATTTACAATATTTATTTGCATTATTCATTATTATGAGCTTTTTCAAATTAAAAAAAAAACAAAAGTTTATTTTCTTTTAATTTTGGAAGGGGTTTGACCACAAAAATCCTCCTTTGCTTACATGCCTTTTTTCCAATTAAAAATTCAAATAAAAATACTTAGTCAATAAAAAATTATATCAGTTACTCCGAATATCTCAAGAAATCACATAGTTGTGACAACAATACTGCTTTTTTTATGCGAATCGAAACTTAAAGCCACTACAAAAAAATTTCCGAATCCGAAATCTACGGTATCAATCTGCAAATCAATTGCTATTCGAGATCACATGTCTATCTTGGAACCCTCTCAAACAATCCCTCGCAGCCGACAATTGATTCGTACATAAATATCAACAGATAGATCTTATCCGTGCCGACATGGCCGTTAAATATGAAAAAGAATCAGTGAAAGGCCCGAACAATATCAGTTTCCGATATTGAGTTTTTTTCGCCATGACATGACTACATCGTAATTGCGTAGACGAGATGACACGCGCGATAAGGAACCAGAAATTCGCGTGTTCACGTAGAGATAATGCGCGGCAAACAGCAACATCGCCTTTTGTACTTTGTTGGACTTCCTTTCCGTTTTGCGCTTGTGGTCTTGTGTTTAACCACTCATTCGCGAAAGTATTCAGCGAAAGGGGTCGTAAGAATAATAATCGATAAGGTTGAACAGATGGCTGATCGAGCAAAATCGATCGAAATCACAAGCTGGCACCCTGCGAGCACGAGTCAACGTTAGAGTTGCCGATCGCGAGATTATTTTATGAATAAGCGCGTAATTTTGGCCAGATGTTCCTCATTTTTTTCTTGACACAACGGTTTTACTTAATTGGGAAATGATTGGAGAAAATTCAGGTTCTAAAAAAATATGTTATATAATAATAAATATTTATTCTACTTAATTTTTGTAGTTATAGATTCGTATAGTTCGACGCTATGTTATTTTTTTCGTGCCTTTTTCTAGTCACAAATAGTAGGAATGCGTAAAAGACTATTTGTTATGAGGAAACAATAGATCAAAAACAGTCGTATATTTTGATCATTTAAAATATTTTTGAGTATGAAAAGCATTTCCTAATATTATTCACTAGATGAAAATGACTATAAAATTTGAAAATTATAGCAATGTCCTCTGCTCAAATATAAGGTCTCCTTGAACGTAATCGAATTTATGGCTTTCTCCGGTGAAGAAAAAATTGAAGATTCTCTGGAACATAAATTTTTTTACAATCTAGTTTTTCGTTAATCAAAAAAATATATTTTTTTGCTCAAAATCGTTTGAAATCTCATTTTATAAAATCATTTTCAAAATCAGAAACTTCTGAAATACGTACAACATTTTTATTTTTGCGACACATATTACCACACTTTCACAAAACAAGTTCTTATTAACTATTACAAAAAAACTTAAGTAAGTTATAATATTTCATCGCACAAACATTATGCAAAACTCCATACTGCAAGAAATATTTCATATAATGCAATAACAAATAATGTACGTGAAAAACATGGAAAATCAAACAAATCTGTTCACACAATCATATAATTACCGTCATTTATAGTAGTGTCACATAAAAATGGTTCGAGACTTTTCAACATTATTACTTTTTTCAGTTTATGAAAGCAAATATATATTCGGATCGATTTTGAAATTATGCCCAGAAACTGAATTGCTCATAAATTTTATACTATTGTTAATGCAAGATATATTTTCTTCTTACTATCAACACGATGATTATGCTGCCGAGTGAATTCATCATGAATAGATAAAAAGCTTGTCATATTTTATAGTATTTTTTACATGTTATATGTATTAAAAATCTATTCATATAGACATTGATTATCGTATATTGTAGTCAATATTGAGGGAAAAAATATCAATTTAGGTAAGTCGTTTTTCTTATTAATCTAAATTTATCAATTTTACATAGTTCTTGAGATGCACAAGCGTTTTGTTGTCTTTAATCTGTCTTTTTGCAACATATATAGTTATTAAATTAGGACATTTTGCATGCAACTCAGTCGCATTCACTGTGCCAGTGAATTCAAGGATAGCCTCGGTCGGGTAGTATTGCAAATAAACTCTCCTTATATTTTTTAAGTGGTAAAATGCAGTGAATTCGAAACTTTTGATTGGGTTCCTGCGTAAGATAAGTTCATATACATTTTGAAGTCCTTTAAATGTCCCACTGAAAGAATATATGATTTTTCAAACCTGTTAAATGTACTGAAAATGATGATTCCTATAATAATCAGTTACCTGCATATGGTATGTAACTTGTTTCCATATAAATACAAATACTTTAATTTTTTTAATCCGGCGAAACTTTCATCCTCTATTTTATAGATTTCATTATAAGATAAATCCAATGTCTCTAGTTTTGTTGCGTTACCTAAACTTCCTTTAATTATTTGTAGGACATTGTTACCATTCAGTTGCAAATTGACAAGAGACTGCTCCAAACCCCAAATACCAGGTTCTATTACTCGAATACCAGCTCCAATCAGTTCTAATATTTCTACGTTTCCGAAAAAAACTACGAAATGACTTGTCACATTCTCGACATTTCCATATGCAAGTACCACTTTCTTAAGCGACGTACTATCTGTGAAATATGTTCCTGTTATGTTTTCACCTTCTACTTTCATATCTATCTTGGGAGTAGAGAGTACTTGTCCATTTTTGCTTCGAAAGTCAAAAACGCTGTACCGTAAATCCAACTTTTTTAGAACCAGATTAAAATTTCTACTGAAGGTTGTTATTGTCTCTAAGGAAACTGAAATACATCTGACTATCATAAGCTGAGTTCTATGTGTTGTTACATCCAATGTTAATCTTTTCTTATATGCCGATAAGTTGAATCTGCTTTTCAGTAAAGTAATATTTTTTATGTTTGAGAAATCAGCATTATTCATGCACTGGATTTTCATACTTCCATTGTGTTTTTCAACTGATAAAGTGAATTGATGGTGATTCTTAGATGGGCAAAAGTACTCAAAAGTATTCATATTCTCCTCGTTAAAATCGCAACCAGTAATGTAATGAAAACCATACATGGCTAAAGATGTGGAGCACATTGAAGTGAAAAGTAATGCAAAACGGAACAACTCCATTATTTTTCAAAGAATGGCTGGGAGATTTTCGATACAGTTGAAGGAGTGGAGAAGATCTGCAATCAGCAACGTAATTTTTTTTTGTAATTTTGTCTGTGGTTGCCTACACAATTTTGATAATAGCGTTAGGATTGCTTGAGGGAAAATACGTCTAGAGTTGTTTTTTAATTTCGAACTTTTTCAATAACAATTTACCATCAAAAATTATTTTTTTTTATGTTAATTATATAATAGTTTATTTCGTATCAAGGGGCAGAAGTTGGACTTTTCGACGAGATCGTTTTATTGTCACGACTGTCAATAAATCGATCGAGTGAAAATCCAACTTCTGCTCATGGTACGAACGATGTTTTTTGCCAATAGTGTATGTTTTGTGCGACATTTTGATACCTGCGAGGAGCGGTCCTAAAGTTACGTTTTTTGAGCCATGCTAGTGATGAGGGACACGAGGGCAAAGAAACCTACTTTTAATTCATAGTGGGCAAAAAACTATACTTTTTGGCCCGCCATAATTTTTTCGCCCGCTGGGATAAAAAGTAGGTCTTTTTGCCCGCTGCGCTAGCATGGGACAAAAAGAGGATTTTGAGGGCCGCTCCGCAGTTATAAAATGACGCGAAAAACATACACGTATGGTAAAAAAGCATTTTATACTTTTTGCTAAATCCTGTAAAAAAATTTCTTTCTGAAGTGGCAGATACTTTAATGGCATCATCAAGAAATAAATGAAAATTTTTAAAAGCACCTGAGAGAATCGCATCTTAACTATTTATGCTATTTGGAGATTTTAAGAAGAAATTGGTTTATTTCATCGAAAAACCCTTGTGTAAATTTTGAAACATAACAGGAATAGCAAAAACTAAGACATCAATCAGTTGGATGAGTGAAATTTGATGAATTATGTAAATATATGAATTTGAGGTAAACACTGAAATACTTACTTAAAAAATTGTCAGTGATGAAAAGAGAACTTGCGTCTGCTGGTTGCAGTAACTTCTAGATTCATATAGCTGAAAGTGGTGTTATTTATAGGGTAACTCCCGTCCCTGTGTTGCCCAATGAACAAAAACATACGATTATATATTCTTCCTCTCATTTTTTTACCTTACGTAATAAAAAGTCATAACATTTTACGATGACAATATTTTATGTGGAAAAAAAGTTGTTGAAAAATTTCTAACAAATTCAATCAGTCATCATTGTTTTATGCAAATTTTTCTGTCATTACTTTGTCGAGTGAAGCAATGATAATTCACAAAAAGATAGCATATGTCGTGAAACATAATAGTTTTTCATATGCACTTTTATAAAAATCGGTAATGACTTTGGCTTATCTCTGTGGAAATTGAAATTTCACAAAAATATTGCGTATCTTGAGAAATATACAAGTTTTTCATTTGCACTTCCATTAAAATCGGTAATAACTTCGACTTATCAGTGTTGGAATTAAAATTTTTTTCGCAAAAAAGTCCCGACTTACGTGACCATTTTTTTTAATTATGAAAAATTACATAGAAAAAAAAATGTTTAAAAAGTCATTTCAAGGGTTTATATGTATACGATTCTAATGTCAATGATGTACGTATCACGAAAGGTGCCTTGTGCATAAAAAACATTAATTGATAAAATTTTT